>JAVQKC010022889.1:0-18717 GCA_036025475.1 Philypnodon macrostomus | reverse complement strand
GACGCTATCACAGTATGGTAGCCTTACTTGGACAATAAGGACCAATCTCACAACAGACATAATGTTTCATAAGCTTTCAGCATTGACTCTGCTTTGATATCTGGAACAACATGGCTCCCTGAACATAACCATAGGGCTGTAGTCAGTATTTTCAGACTTTGAAGATAAGAAAGGACAATTATGAACAAACAGAATACATGAGATACACAGCTTCTATTGTATAATTCTCTTTTGGATTGAAATTTAATACCAGCGTTATGACCGTTTGGAAACTTAAACCAATGCAATTCTTTAACCAATACAATAACACCTATACAGATTCAACACTTTATTAGCTAGCCCCTGTACCTAATGAAGAATCACACTCAGCTTCAGCTTCACCTTCAGCTTCAGCTTCAGCTTCAAAATATTTCTTGACATTTTGTGCATTCACAGACCATGGTTGTAACAAAAAATGACTTGAGTCACTGTAGCTTTTCTATAATCTCGAGCCAGTGTTGTTAAATGAAATAAATTAGGTAATCTGTCATAACTATGATATTTTTTTTAATCCCTCCACCGACTTCTACAGCAACATCAAATCACAGGTTTTCAGAGTTTGTGGGCTACCACTTTAACCAATAGTTTTTGAGTGGTGTGGCAGCTATGCAAAGTCTGATTTGATGTTGCTGTGGAGGCCAAGGGAGGGACTTATCTACTATTGGTGAAGCACATTTTAAAGGTTTAAACAATGTCTTATTTCAGAAAGCCTTCAGAATACAGCTTTAACTTGAATAGATGTGAGTGTAATGTTCTGTTTGTAAAAGCTTACTGAGCTCACTGACTTTACCTGCGTTTATATCGCTCTGCTGTGCACTTTCACATAATGCTGAGCCATCACCTTGTTGCACCATTTAGCTGCACTGTTGTGTGTTTTTTTGTTCACTCGTACCAGCCTCCAGCAGGTAAACAATTAAGTGAGAATGACGAGTGAAGGCTACATTTTAGTCACAATCAGCACTTCCCTTCTGCTGAAGTAGGGCTTTGAGATCCCTCATGTACCCCAGCGGGAGCCTATGAACTGCAATCATACCATACGGCCAACACCACAGCACATGCAAACATATGTTGTAGCTGTTAATACTGTGAAATGGGACCCCAAAGACTTAGGCTGGAACAAAAATATATACTGTACATGTTTCTGAAAGTCATAATAATAATAATAAGATTTATATATAATAATAACAACAATAGATGTAGCCACAACTGCACTGGGGCACACTGGTGGAAGTGTGGCTGCCAGTTTGTGCCTACAGCCCCTCCGACCTCCACTGAACACCAATCACACAACCACATTTATTCATAGGCAATGCAGGTCTCGTCTTGCTCAGGGACACGATGATAATAAGGACTCGAACCGGCGACCCTCTGGTTACAAGGCGAGGGCCTACCCGCTGCGCCACTGTGCAAACAGAGAGTGGGCTGGAAGAAGGCAAAATAACAATCGACAGGAGCTTCCTTAAAGGTATCCAAGTGATAAGATCAACATAGACCCAATAGATCAAAAATATATTAGTTTTAACATATATAACATTCATACAGGCCTATATTTGAAAATGAGTCTAAGCTAAAAGTAGAGTCATACTGGCTCCAGTGTAAAAGAGGTCTATTATTTATTTGTGTTGGAAGCTACTGCAAAATAATGACAATTGAAATCGGTTGAAGAAACAGAAAACTGGATCCAGTGACACAATTTTAAATCTGAAGACACAGAAGGAACAAAATGTGAAATTCTGATTCACTTGAAAAACTATAAAAGATATCCTGTTGCACAGCGCATCCTGGTGGCCATCAAGTGAAGCACATCGTTATTAAGACTAACCACGATGTAAAGGCAATGTTATTTTTTATTCAAATGATAACAGATACAGTATAAACAAAAAAGTTAGGTCATGTTTGTTGAGTCACTGAAAAACTTTCATGCTGAATATACAGAGTGTTCATATGTTTTCATGCAAATGGTGAAAAGTGACAATGTTAACCATAATTTCAATTACACAATGGAATTTAAAAATAAATATTCTTTACTTACTGGTTAAAATATTCTCTAAAATTTGTATTATACAGGTTTCTGTGTTTTCTATGCACCCTGTATGTTAAGATCTAAACAGGTAAATCAATGGCATATTCTCAATGATAAAGCTAATGTGATGTGTGTAAAACATGGTTCACAGGTCTAACACAAGAATAGGCTGTTCTCCAAAGCATGTTGTGGCTCGAGCATGGGCATTGAAACTAATTAAAAAATCTAAATGGAGACTCCTATGTACAGTACAGTATCTTTTATATTATCTAAAATGTTGTCGACAAAAGCCCTGCTTTTAGATGCAATATTTGGTAAGAAAAAAATTATGACATCCCTCTTCAACTACTGAGTGTGCCTGACAATCTTACAGAATGCACCATTGCACCAGACAGAAAAAAATGGATAGTACTAGTCTTAAAAAGTGAACCTTTTCATTAGTAGTAACATGCAAGTGCGTCACTCATACATTCAACACGTTATGTGCTGATGCAATCAATATGGAAGCCTTATTAATTATGCGTTAACAGTATAATAATAATAATAATAACAATGGAAACGTATGACGACGGTGAAGGTTGTCATTCATCCAGGTAGAGGTCATTCTGAAAGTTGAAAAAGGGCATCTGGACAAGGTTTTGATTGTTGAAAAGCTTTCGTCTGCCTGAAGAAGTCTGCTGGATTGGCAGATGAAAGCTTTTCAACAATCAAAACCTTGTCCAGATGCCCTTTTTCAACTTTCAGAATGGAAACGTATGTACATAAAGAACAGAAAAAGAGGAAACACTAGTCTTGAATTTGGGGAATTGTGAATTTTGCAGTGCTGTGCAAATGGATTAGGCAAGTTTGAAGACATGTTTTTAGGGAAATAGCTTTCAAAATATGCAATTTATAAAGTATTTTTTATTAGTTTAAAAAAATGTAAGTGAGCATTCAGGAGACAAATCAAAATCCACTTTAGCTTAAAATATATCCACTTGCATACATCTGCACAGTACCGTATATTATACAAAAGAATAAAGTATTGGCAGAGTGGCTCACACCTACAACCAAAGGTGACAACAGTTTCTCAACACACTGTAGATATGTCATGCATAGATTTGTACAAAAGTCTGCAGCTGCACTATGCTTCCATCTCCACACGTAGTTAGCCTGCTCTGTGCTTAAAAAATCATTAAAGGTTTGTAGAATATACAGAAAAATAAAAAATTACACACAATTAAAGGTTTTTGGTGTCCTACAAATGTGCGTTTTCAAATATTCTAACTAAGAACATTCACAAATTGAACAATTAACGTGAACTTTGAGATGTGAAACAATTCTGTATCAAAACGGTAGTACCTCAGAGTACAGAGCCTGGATGCAGTGGGGCATTTATACGCAAAGAATAATGGGCTACTACAGTATATATTTGCACATATAGTTAAGGTACTAAATAGTTGATGATAATGAAACAAAACTGCTAATTTAATTTAGAGAATAACTTAAGGAATAACGTTGGTGGGTAAATGCATGTGTAAATGCATGTGTAAATGCATGTGTAAATGCACGTGTAAATGCATTATCTTTTAAACATGCGTTTTCAAAAAATGTGTGAAAAAAACTACTGATATAAATGTAATCGATTATGTGTAGCTTATATAATATTTGCATTGGGAAAGTTAACACATGCATCTTGTCAAGTAAACTTTTGTCCCACTTCCCTTCTACATTTTGGGAAAACTGTACAAAAATGTACTCAGAAAAAACCCCACTGGGCATGGCCACTTTAAATGTGAGTGACTTGCACAATCGTTGTCAAGAGCCCTGCTCAAGTCAAGAGCTTATCAGTGTGAGGGATGGACTCTCACTCTGTCCTCTTCTCATGCCCTCGATACCTGAAAGTGTGTCAAGTAAGTACAAGGAGAAACACAAGTGGCTAGACTACGATCAACATAAAAACTGTACAATTGAAGCCTGAGACGAAGCATGCTAGTACTAGAAGTGCATGCAGGATAAGACAAGAAGAGTGCATGGTGTCCACAATAAGGGCTGAGGGAAGTCCATGAGTATCTTCCCCTGGAGAGTTCCACCAAGTCCGGGGCCCAAACCATGACCGTAATCCAGAAGTTTAAAGAAACACACCCTTAAAAAGGCTGTCAAAGTGCTTTCAATCTTACACTTCCGCTCTTTTTCTGTCAGCCATTCGTCCACCTCCTAGGACTGGGCAATATGACCATAATTAACATAACTTAACTATGATGATATGTTATTAAGTTGTGTTTCTCCGTCTTTTTATGTTCAATTGATTCACATTCTAATGCTAATGAGTTCATAATGTATCATGTATTATAATTAGATGTATAACGAAACATATAAATACCATATTAATACTGCATGAAATTATACATTGCCCAGCCCTACCAACTCCAGTGAAATGTATGTGTGGAGTAGGCTGCCAGTATCATAGTGAGAGTAAAGGGGTATTGTGCTGTAGTTATAGGCTGATACCAGTGTGCATAAAAATGCTCTGCATCAGGAAAGAACTTCATCCTCTCCCACGTAGGGCAGCTCCAAGCTCTTCATACCATCACCACTCTCTTGTTTCCTAAGTAACACACACAGTGGAAATCCATATATAACAGCACTGACACTGCCTTAGAAACTGAGTGTATATTAATTGTTTGTAGACTTATATAATGCAAAGCAGCTAGCAACTAAAGAATAGTTGTAGCTAATAATATCACATTGTATCATGCCAGGGCATTTTTGGGCCATTCATAATAGTGCAGAGACAGGCAAGCTTTGGCAGAATTCTTGGAGGCACAATTGCAATAACTATCAACAGATATACAGAGCGGTTCTGTGATAGTAAAAGTCTAATTAAAGTTAAATACTTCTTCTTAACATTATACAGTAGAAACATAATGCTCTGTTGATAGTTAATGTGACCAATTGCTCCTGTAGTAGTCAGTTACCTTCTTCGGTTACAATGAATATAGCAGTATCTCACTTTGCCTGTTCTGCCTTTTCTGCAGGGCAGGAGGGAAGAGAGAGACTGTAAAGAACTAGTAAACAAGTACTTTGAGAAAGTAGAAAATATACTATTAGTTTAACCAGAGCTAGTTTCAAACACAGCCCTCCCAGAAGCACTTTCATATTTCCTTTTATGTGACAAGAGAATACAGTCCACAGTGTAGCCTTACGTTAGCGTCTGTCCTGGAGCACACAAACTACTGCGGTCTTCTTTGCGACTCCAGTCAAAAGGGTTCCCAAAGGAGCGCTTCCTGAGCATAGTCCTCACAAGGATCTGAAACACAGAGTGCATAGTGAGTCTTCACTCATGTCTATCCTTTGTGCTAACCTTTCTAACTTCATAAGCTTACCACAGTAGCCAGACTGGGAATGTGTTTGACTGAATTCTCCACCTCCTCCTCAGTCACCTCGATCAGCATACAGCAGTTGTCATCCTCAGGAGGAAGAGGCTCTGCACCGTGTCTTGTCACCCATGTGTGCACCTGGAATTGTAGTTTATTATTAAAACATGGGAGGAAAAACTCCATTTGCTTGGTAAACATTAATTTTCTTAAGCTTATATCATATTCAAACCTCTACTATTGTCTATTGTACTAAATGCTTGAGGTCTGCGTCTGTTATGAAAAATGAATGGTTTTCAGGCAAACAGAGGTATCAGTCCTCAAAATGATTTTGCATAAAATTGGAAACGAAATGGCAGAACACTTTGCAAGTCAGAAAGGGTACATTTTTATGTAACAGGACATTTAAAAGTGGATTGTTTTTGGAAACTGTGGATCTGTTGAATAGACTTTTTGAACAAAACAAAAGAGACACTACCTTAATCTGGGGGACCGTTATTCTGGTCTCTGGATTCTTATCCAACATTTTCAGCAACAGATCTTTGAGGTCATCAGAAATGTCGGCACTGGTGTTTAACAAAGAGTACTTTAGAAATAAAACATCACTTAAGTGCAAAAAATGCATAAAGAGAACTAACTGTTCAGGTAGCTCCACTGGTTGTGTCTTGATTTTTTGATGAAGACTGAGGATACGCTCATCCATAAAAGGACACTGTTAATGCAAAAATATACTTAGTTTAAATATACACTATTCTTAAACCAAAAGCACTGTAAAAAGACTTACTGTTCCAAAGACAAAGCAGTAAAGGGTTACTCCCATTGCCCAAACATCCAACGCCTAGTGTAGAAAAAAAGGCTATGACCAGTGTTTCTTGCTTCTAATACAGTAAAACAACTCCAGAGGGCGCTGTTTAGTTAGTAGCAGGTTAGACTGTCATACCTTTCCAGAGAAATTCTTTATGGTCTCAGAAAGAGCTTCAGGGGCGAGGAAAGCTGGTGTTCCCACTGTACTGGTCAGAAGTGCATCAGCTCCCTCAAACTGGTTACTGACGCCAAAGTCTGCTATTTTGATGTGTCCACCCTCTCCCACCAGTAAATTTGAGGGTTTGACGTCTCGATGTATAATCCTCTGGTAATGTACTAGGAAAAGAAAGCCAAAGAATACATTTGAATGCTGTTTTTATTACTGTAGGATAAAGGTTATTTAGGCTCAAATTTACTGCACCATGACTTCAGGTTTACACACATTTCTTGAGTTAATTTTAAAGAAACACATCTGCTCTGGGTGTTTCTGGTTCCCTGGTGTGGTGCCCTCCCTATTTCTCTCACGGCTGGTCTCCCTGGCGACAGTTTGCACTGAACCTCTCCTTGTGTGCAGAAATGCATTAACAGCCACCGAGATAATGTGAAATGATCCTTGTGGGTGGCAAGAGTCAAGAGCAGGACTTGTGTAAATGGCAGGCAAGGACCGTCATGCAAAGGAAAACCTATATATACACACATCTATAGGAGACATTTTCCCCCAAATGAATATATAATATATAACACTAATTTGCTATTCTTATTCTATCACGCCAGAAATGTACCTTTTTATTTGAGCTGCTAATTTTTGCAACAAAGAACTCCCTTTTAGTCGCTCTCATTATGTCTATTTTTACATTGGATGCCCTTCCCACCCTCCTCTTTAATGATGATGTAATAGATTTATAGCGAATCGAACATCCTTCCTTTTGATTACTAGACGACCATTTATCCAGGCTTGGGTGCACGTACTGCAGCTGGGGGCAGGGGAGCTAGCTAACTACTTCTTAGTCTTGTTTTGGCTTTTTTATTACACTATCTGTTCACTATATCACAAATATAATAAATTAAATAATATTTGTTTATTATTTTACCAGCTTTGATTTCTCGCCTCATCAATTTTGAGCATCCATATACATCTTAAGTGGGAGACGGTTCCCTCTAAAAAGCACTTTTTCAACACTTGCAGTATAGAGGAGGGTGTATCATGAAGGCACACTCACAGTACTCAATTCCCCTGAGCAGATCTTGGAAGAAAAAACGTGCCTGGTCTTCACTCAGAGGTTTATCTGTTGGCACCTCCATCACAGCCCTGAATAAAGATAAGAGAGAGAGAGAGACATAAACAAGTACACAGAGACACTCAATTAGCAATCAGCAAATAATTAGATTGAGCTCGTTCCAGTGTTTCAGACATCATAATAAGAGGCTTAACTTACCCCTGCTTCACCAGCTCAAACACTAGGGCAAAAACAAGCACACACACATATGAGGTCAGGTTTTTAAATACATAATTTCAGTTCCAGCTCCATATAACATTGAAATAATTGCTTATGACAGTGTATGAAGTGTGAATTGTATGTTGGATGTATGTGAAAGCTGACTGTCTGCCAATAGCATACCCATGTACAGATGGTCCTCACTGGGGTCATCCAAAACCTGGCACCAAAACAATGAGAAATGGAAAATTAATATGGGGATTTACAAGCTGTCTAAAAATTATTTTACAAATGATAAATACCTTCTGGCTAATACTTTCACAACATCAATAAATGTCATTGTCATGTCAAATACAATTTTTACTAGTTTTCTTTTTGTATTTTTTTTTTATTTGAATTCTCAGTATGTGCTGGACATATGGTAGAATTAAATAAATCATACTTTTGCACCAGTGACACAAAAAAGACTTAACACGTAACCACGTACCTCCACTAGTTTGACAACATTAGGATGGTCCAGCTTTTTCAAAATGGCAATCTCCTGATAGACCCTCTCCAGAGGTCCTTTAGGCTGGGAGATGCCCTCTGGTGGTGCTTTGGCTCCACGAGGGGGTGGTCTCCCTGTTCAGGTAGATAGAGCAAAGAGCAGAAAGGAAGCAAAACATTAGAAATAGATGCAGGCACAGAGAAAACATGTTTGTGTTATGTGTGTCTGACTGGACTTACGTGGGAAGCCTGCCTGTCTCATCAGCCTCTTCTTGGACAAAACCTTCATCGCCTACAACAGTGAGAGAGGATAAGAGATCCAGAGAGAACCAATGACAAGAAACATGGACAAAAAAAAGAGGAGCCAAATAAAGTGGAGCGAGGAGATGTCTATCTGACAGTGCTGCACCCACTCACATTACATTTTCTACAGAATATGAAATCCTCCAGTGACTCCAGTGAATATTGGCAATGGTCATCTGAACAAAATAATTAACAATGAAAATCAAATCAAATCTTCCATAAACTAGAAGTTTAATATATAATTAATATATATAGACCCGATAGAAGGTTAATTACAGATTATATGAACTTGTGTGCTTGAAGGACCACAATATCGGTGCAAACAAGTACTTACCAAATCATTTTTACTGTATGGACAACCTTCACAGAAACAAACACACTTTAAGATTTACCTGCACCTTCTATCTGGTCTCACTAAAAACAATGTGCTGTTTCATTCATGACATCAACACAGTAAAATGTTAAATATTCAGTTCATGATGACTTACTGCTACATTGATGGCATGCACATTTATTCAGGCCCACTGGTACATTGCTTAGTGGTGGATATCTTCCCAGTTGTGGGGAGCAGACTGGGCTAAATGAGCTCAGTTATTATGATGTAATCACCGAATGTGACACGTAGGCTTTGTCACTTGGGAGAGATATAAAATAATCTCCTGTCAGTGTCATGCAGCTTAATGGGGAAATGCTGCAGTAACTGTTGGCCACAGACAGAGATGATAGAGGCTTGTTATTGAAGTACTTAAAAAGGAGCAATTAAGCAACAACTTTTTTCATAGATTTGACATAAAAGCACACTTCCTAATGGGCCGACCGTCAGCTCATTATGCAGTGTGTGTATGTATATCCGGGGTGATAAGGGAAGTGAGAGAACCAGTGATGTGTTCGACAGCAACACATTTGGTCGTCGTAATGAGATGGACTTACATAGTATGTGTTGTCGTCCTCGTTGTACGCCAGTTTGACAACACCATAGGAGCCCTGTACCGAGGGAAAACAAAGAGGAAAGTGAGATTTTAGCAGCTGTTAATTTCTCATGTGAACATAAAATCACGCCTTATCTGAGGAAAATGTTACTGGATAAACACAAATACACACAAACATGTATGTGTCAGGGAAGTGAGTGGGCTGACAGTGTATACGCTCAAAGAGTACCAGCTGCTGGAAAGTGAGAGCATAGAAATTCAAATTATCTCTCTCTCCCTCTCTTTCATTTTTGATTTCAGGCTAATTAAGGAAACTGGATTTGGATCATATTATCAAGCTCCCCGACCCACACACAGGACTGATTAAAAAACAAGGCCCAATTAGTAGCAAAAATTCATGCACAAAATAAAAACAGGAAGGGAGCAGGTTCTGGTCCAGTAAGGAGAGCAGAAACCTAAATACATTTCTACACGTTACACTTTTGTATTATTATTGGCTCTCTCTGTCTCTTCAATTCTACACTTATTACCTTATATCTATCATTAGTTCACTGCTATTCACATGTTGTCCTCTGTCCCACTTCCTCTTGGGGGAGTGGATACTGTTTCAGATGCCTGTGATAACCTCAGCTGGCCCATGTCTAAGGTGCTGTCCTCACCTCTCCTAGACCCCTCGAACCTCCCAGCTTCAGTTGCCTGGCTTGCTGTTAAGATGTCCCTGTAGATAGCTTGCCACCTCTGTGTTTGTATTCTCATCTGTACCCCCCCCCCACCCCAAACAAACCTGCTGCATCTCCTCATTCATATGGATGCCTCCCTCTGCTCCATCTTCTCCTTCACTTGATGTCCCCCTAAACCTGCTGCATCCATACACACATTGAACTCTCTTATCATAAAGATGTGAACTGGTTTCACTTACCAGACTTGAAGGGCAAAAAAACTGTCTGTCATGAAAATTGTAAATACCCCGATGTGACCAGTAAAATTCTGTAATAGACTAGAATGTGGGCTTTTTTAACTACTTTTGCTTTGGCAAGACCCCAAAGTGCAGACCTTCACTGAGGCATTGACTCTACTGTATCTTGCAATGGTAAAGACATAGTGCCCAGACCAGAATGACAATATTCTAGTTCAGGGGTAAATGCTCTATTCACTGTTTCACAATGGTAAATGGTTTTCTAGAATCACACCTCACTGACCTTTCATATGATTTTTTTATGAGCTAACAAAAAAACAAAACAATATATCAGACAATCCACTTTTGTAGCACAACGAGGCACAGTAAACAAAGAGCTAACAGATTTGTTTAACCTTATCTGTGCAGTGGATGTAAACAAATCAAGACTGGATTACTAATTGTAAACACTAAGCAGAATTCTACAATAAACCCTGGTGTCTTCAATTACCCCACAATATGAAACGTGCCTAGAAATACCACTTTCCCACATCCTCTCATCTTCACTAAGCCTCAGAACCCTCCGAGAGCACTATTTATACCAGCCTTTCATCCATCTTCCAAGTCTCCCATGGCCTCCCGGTTTACACAGAGTTTAGGAAATGAGGACAGGCGGCACAGAGGATATCAGAGACAGGTTGTGCATGTCCTTGATTATGTGTGCCACTTGACAGACATGCGGCAGGTAGGCGGGAGGCAGAAGTACACATAGTGAAAGAGCAATCAGTGAGCTGTCTCTGGTCCTACCTTTCCAATCTCATCTTTCAGCTTGTACTGGTTGAGCTGAACGCAGTCCTTGAGGAGGCAAGGAAAGAAGAGTTTTAATGCAAAATCATTCCTTCTTTATTTCAGCTTTTGTTAATTTTATTTGTGTATTGTTTATTCCAAAAAGTACACTCCAACCTTAAGAAAGACTCCTAGGGCACTGTGTTTTAAGTGGCCTTTTCAAGGGTACCTCATGTCCTTGAACATTGTCAGAATAACTACGCACTTACTGTGTGCTTTATATTAACAAAAGGGAACTCAACATTATGGCTCCACGAACTAACACAGCTATGACTATTCTATTACTAGGAAGTATAGAACACAGAAAGCAACCAAGCAACCAAATTAATATTATAAGGAACACATTGAGAAACATAAACCAATATTTCAGCTGTGACATCAATATTCAATTGTCACTTTATATGTTAAAAAATAGTATTTGTACAAGATATAGTCATCAAAGCAATTCTGCATCTGCTAAAATGCAGCTAAGGGTTCAGTGGGGAGATCTAAATACCGGTAACTAAATATAGACTATTATTATCTATCTACTGATGCTTACCTTAATGTCCAAACATTTAGTCTGTACCTGTATCCTGCTTGCTCACACTTTTTAATAGATGTTCTGTGTATTACATTTTATATTATTAATTTTAATGTCTCCAAATACAATGAAAACATTTTGCTCAGTGAACAGTGATACTCCATACCTGAAGGTCTGTGATTGAGACACTGTGAGACTCAACGGTGGGCCTGCGTGGGAGCCGTGGAGAGGAGTGAGGGGAGGTGATTGGAGAATAGGGCAGAGAGGGGTAAATGTAGCGTCCGTTTAGTCCAGGAGAGCTGCAGGGAGACGAGGCAGGGTGAGAGCGCTCCTGGAGGGAGAATTTCCTGTCCGACAGGTTTAGTCTTCCTCTCTGCTCCTGGCTCTCTGGAAGCAAAGCCTCTGGATGGCCAACTGTATGGGACAGAAGGTCACAGGAGGGAACCCGCGGAGGTGCAGCTCCTGAAGAGGCTGGCTCTGGGACCTCTGAGCTGTCCATGTCTTCTACCTGTGGAGTTTTTATTAAAATATATGTATATTATAGTTTAATTACAGTTTGATTGGTCTATAATAAACAGAGCTGTAAATGAAAGTTATTTCACAAAAAGCATCACATCTAGAAACATGCATCAACTGTACAACTGAACCTGTTGTTCATACACGATATTATGAGCAGTAATCTGTGTATTGTATTGTTGTATCTGTGACACAGCTAAATGTTCTAGATCCTAACCTCTTGGTCTCCCGATTCCCCAGGCGGCCGGCTAGGCTCATACTCTGTGACCACGATGACAGAATCCATGGGGTCAGGTGAGGGGGTTTGGGAGTGGGCTCCGGACGGTGGAGCGGGACAGCTGCAGAGCAGATCAGGCAGAGGCTGGGAAGGCTGTGGAGGAGCTGCATGGCTGGGTTCAGCTGAGGGCCAGGCTGTTACATGACAAGGAAACATGGTGCCTCTTCAACCACTGCTCCATCAGATGGGAACGCTGACAGGGAGGAGGTCTAAGACACAAAACAGACACAATACAATGCCAGAACACATTTAGCTTTCTAAAACCCACCAACTGTTGTTATACAACATCCAGGAGTAAAGACAGGGTCAAAGCGTGCAATGGCCACTAGATTGCAACAGGGCTGATACTGATGATGTTAAGGACAAGAGGATCTGAGGAAATGGCTTTAGCATTAAGACCTATTATGACCATCTGCTCCATCTGATCTGTACAGAAACAAAGAATTCATAGTGCACAGATAAATCTAAAAAACAATGCTTTGATGAAATATGGTGAAAATATGGTGAACTACTTTCTCTGTTAATAGCTAGTAAATGGCTCTTGTAAAAGGCCATGTGCTGTAGTTGTTGAAGCATAGCTGTGAGGCCTTTGTTGATATGAGTTGATATGATTAATAATGCATATAAATGTGATATTTTTGTCTATTCTTTAAACACATCAATTACACACAGATGGAGCTCAGATTTCCAGCCAACATAAACCAAGCTGTGAATATAATAGAAGAGTTTAGAAGAAATCAGAGATGTTGTTGACTGTGTTGGCAGCATCAGTAGAAGCAGCTCTTTCCATATGAAACCTCCTCTGGACTTTTCCCACACATTCTGTTAAGCGCTAATGAATGCAGGCAAGGATGTCAAGTCTTACAAACTCTGAGCAGACACATAGGACTGAGGAGCTCTTTACTGTGTTTAAAACCACAAAGTGATGTGAGTTATTAACACTGTACCGAGACCTTTTTTACATAATTTGAAGAGGGCCATTTCCATCTACTCACCTTATTATGAGCTCCTTATGCGTGAGAGGAGATTGAGAGAAGCACTAAAGACAAAGGAGAGAGTCATGATCTCCATCATGGTTTAGATAAGAGCAGGGCTAAGTGGGAGCTGACTAAACCACAGACAAAGGAAAAACAAAAGAGGACATAAAAACAAAACAAGGCAGTTCAGATAGAGGAGCATGTATAGGAAGAGACACCCACTCCAATTGGAAAGCATAAGCACAAGTGAGAGACCAATATAGATGAAGAACTACATTACACAAACCCTATAGGGCATATCAGGTTGGGATGGATGGGTAAAAAAGGAGAAATTTAGAAAGACATTGTTGCTACTTTTATTTTTGCTGGATTTTTAGTGCTACTTTTCAAATGTTCAGATAAAAAACAGTTTGCAGAGTTTATTAAATCTCATACAGAACTCTTTTCTTTCTTCAAGTATCAAGTCTGGCCTCTACATCGGTTTCTCAAGGGTTGGTGTTGGAATTTTCAAAAGATACTTGACTTTTAACACTGCATTTCTGTCCGCAATATGTATCATAAAATGTGAATTCAAATTTTAATAGCACACAGAAAAAATAGAAACATGGCCCAAAACTAAACTCACAGTGGAAGCTTTTTATATCAATAGAAGGCAACTGGCTTGACCTACTTTGATGTTTGACAAATGGCCTGGCATCCTGTGGCGTTTTATGCTACATCATCAAAAATTGTATGCCATTGTACACTAGTGCATTTACTAATTGTTTACATAGAGTATTGTGTCATTACTATAATGTGGTGCTATACTGTCTAATATATGATTACAGAATTTAATCAAAAACAATCCAAATGTATAAAATAATCCTCAATTTCTTTCCTGTGAATTCAACTGAACATTTTGATTAGCATCGGTAGTTTTGTATCTTGTCCCATTCTGGTCTGATGGGCCATTACTTCCTCGATACAGACAGTAAAGGCTAAAGCTCTAAACTTCCCTGATCCCTGGTGATCACTGTGGCTCAACAAAGAACAAGCTCCATGGAACAGATGCTGCCTGCTCCAGATGCGTACTGTGCCTCTTATCATAACAAAAGTCACATGACCTTCACTACTGCAGAGATGGTGAGGAAAATACTTTTTTGGGGGGGGGGGTCCAAGCCTTGTAGAGCATTAATAACAAAGGCTTGCAGACATACACGTACAACACACAACAATCGGGAGCTGAAGAGGTTCCCCTGCTTCATTAAAAGATCAACAGGGCAGTATCTGTGGAGCAGTGCAGGAGATAAGCTCCTGTAAATGGAAGGATGAGTCGTGCCTATGCACCGCAGAGCTATTATACAATCCACACCGAACACAGCCTGCCCAGACATCATAATCAGACCCTTCATAGCTGCGAACAGACTTTTTAAACTGTTGTAATTCAAGAAATTATTACTTTGATTTTGAGTTTATAGTGAAGCCTCAGTAGCCAAGCACATAATACACGTGTTCAGTAAACAAAGTGACTCTTTTCTACAGTAGGTTGCATATCATTGTATACTGACTGGTGTTAGAATAATAATGAACGTATAAAACATAATTATCTTTTCGTCATTTTGGGGTTTTGGGTGGATGCTATTCTCTCCAAGTTGATTAAATAATGTCATTGTATTTGTGTTTTTTTCTGTGACATACATCTAAAATAATAAACTAAACAGACCATTGCAGTTTGTTCGTTTTCGCTTTAATATATATTACAATTACCATAGCAGATAAAACGACCATCTTTAGCTTTGGCACATGATAGCTAATACTGGAAGGTGATAGCTTCATTTTCATGAAAACTGTGAAGAGCTTTGTTTATGTCGTTAAAAAAAACTATTGCAATAACAATCGCGTGAGTCCCGTATGAAGAAAGTCAGAAGCCAAACATCTTAGCTGTTAGCGTTAGCAGCTGCTTCATCTGACAGACAGATGTTGGACAAGTACAAGATGCTATTGCCACAGAAAAACAACCCTGAGCCATTAAGAACGACACCAAAAGAGCCAGTCCGTCGATCAGATAAAACCTTACCTTTACATAGATCGTAGATGTCAGTCACAGCTTTAAGTAGTTTCTTATTTTTTTAAAGGTTATGGTAGCGTCTACACGACAGCTAGCTAACGTAGCCGTTTGTGGCAGAGAGCAGACTGAGCGCCGATGTTGTGATGGACCAATCCAGCTGAACGCATCGGTCCGTGCTCCTCAGGAAGAAATTGTGATGGGTGTGTGAGCCTCCAACACCTGCGTCCTTATCCGAGCAGCGGTTTTACATTCGTTTCCATAAGCCTCTTCTTTTTTTTTTTTTAAATAAAAGACGAATCAGGGACATTTCTTGCAGTAGTATCTTGTCAAATGGCGCCCTCTTGTGGGAACATCAGTTATAGCGTTTCAGAATAACAGTTTCCTATACAAAAATATGTATAACCAATGGTAAATTAGACCTCTTGCAAAAATAAAAAAAAACATTTCGTGTAATGTGAAAGAGCGGTCCATAACTCAATGTAAGCTGAGGATGAATATTGGCTGTATAATACAGGGAGCAGCCTGGGTGTCCTGTACATGTGCAAGGAACCAAGTAATAGAGATTGATTGAGTATGTATTAGTTCAACAGGGGGAAAAAAATTTAAAGGAAGGTTTCTTCATTCAAATGTGCTTACCTACATATTAACTGAATGCATGAAAATTGTACAGTAACAAAAGAAAATATGAAAAAAAGAACTATCATTTATTTTAATAAAAAAATGAAAGATAGCAATAAACTGCACAACATCACATTGAAACGACACCCATGATATCCAATCCCGAGGCCAAAAATAAAAACAGGTCTATACAAAAAAACATAACATTCAGAGAAATTTATCTCCTCTTCTGGAAAATGTTGCCTCGTCCCATTCCTCCACGACCACGACCGCGTGCAGCCACTGAAACAATCAATACACTTAATGATTACTTACATCACACCATAACGAGGAGTGTGTTTTAACAATCTCCTCATTTTTATAACAACAACAACAACGTTAAGTAAAAGCCACAAACCTTGTGCTTTGAGAATGGCTGCTTTTCCTCTTCCAGCTCCCGATCCCTGGTTTTTATTTTTCATGCTCTTTAACATAGGGGCATTCTTCAACATATCTGGTAGAATCAAAAAGCGAATCTTGCTGCCACGTATGTAGACCTGTTCCAGTTGTGCTACCCTTCCATCACGATACGTAACCGTGATGTTAGACATCTGCAACAACAAGCCATATATTAAAACAATTCTAATGCTACCGCTACACAAACAAGAACCACTTATAATTAGATGCTAAATAAAGCTGCGAAGCTGAACAATTTAATGAATATTGGTGAAACTAAATGTTCAGGTCTGAGAAATTATTGTAGTTCTAGGCATTTTTGTGATGAATCAAACAATGAGACAAGAACACGTACAACATTAATTGTACGCCCTAATTTGTCAGTGTTATGGCGTTTATTTGCAGACCTGGCAGTTCATGTTGTCCTCAGCCTCGATCAGCTTGCCTCGGTACACCTCTCCAGTGTTGGTCTCACAGGTCACTATGTGCCCCTCAGCTTCATGGAGGACTTTTATGGGTACGCCGATAGACATCTTACTTAGTTTTCTGCAAGTAGACAAATGTTAGTTCATTTAATGTAACAATAACACACAAAACATGAACAGACAGGACCACAAAATATTGTGCAGTGTAAGTGGTATCCATATTGATGCACCGCACCGCCTGTTAGCTCAATTAGCTGTTTGGCTAACATTTTTTAAAGTAATTTTCGTCGCTTGTAAAAATGTAAGTACAAATCCAATACTTTCACAGTCTGTATGCGAGCAGATAAACGTGAACAGTAAGATTTGTATTGCTATGATGCTGAATACAACCAAGGATCTTTAGATTAAATACGTCGGCAGAGCGTAGCCATGTTGTCACATTGAATGAATGAACGCGACCAAAATGTGGAAACCCAACTGCACAGAAAATATACAATTTGCATTCAAAAACAGTATGTTACGATGTTCTTCTTATTTTGCGTAAGAAACTTACTTTTGAGAAACAAATAATTCTTGTACGATCACCCAACGTGCACTCGGCGGTTTCGCGAAATCTTTTGAGCCCTTTCCGCCTTCCCACAATGCAACGTCGGTCCATTCGAATACTTCCGGTGTGCTTGCGCGGTGAATTGTGGGAAATGATGTTTTAGCTTTTGTGTAATAAGAACGTCTCATATATAATTGTATCTGTGGTTTTAGTTTATATTAAATAGAAAACACACATATACATAGGTAAACTAGTATTTAAACAGGAGTTTTCTCATGGAAAGTGGGCTACATTTGAATTGAATTTAAGAGAGGAAGTTTTAAAGGCTTCAGCCCTGGACTGGGCTATAGGTTAACCAGGTAAGGTAATTAATGGATGTTTTATACATCCATGCGGACTTGGCTGGAGCCACTGTTCTGACCACAAAATGCAAAAAATGTTTATGTTAATATTATTAATACAGCTATATTATTGTGACTTTGATTAAACAAACACTGGCATTGTCAATTTTATATATTACTACTACAAGTTTTACATTAATGGCACAGTTCATGTTGACTCACGAAGAACTGACACATGCAAAGTGATAAATAAACATGGGCTCAAAACAAGCCCTTGTATGTTTACACTATTTGCTGAGACCTGATGAGTGATAGGACAGAGCTAGGTAATGTAGCCTAATGCAGGTGTTTTAAAGTGAGGGGGCTTTTTAATGAGGAAATGCTAAGTATAATGGCATAATAAAAGACATCATCAAATCAAGGTTCATTTGATTTCCATTGCATTTGGGTCATTGACTGGCGTCAGCTTCTCTGTAAACACCTCTGTCTGAACTACAGTAAGATATATTTGCATCTAGATTCTAAAAGTAGAACTTTAAGAATGAATAATGTCATTGTTTCAAACCTTTTGTTTAGGCTGGTTGTATTATTGTGGCATAATACACCTGCTGTTACAATGGCAAGGCAAGGCAAGTGTATTTGTATAGCACAATTCATACAGAAGGCAATTCAGCTTTACAGAAAAGACAGTTAAAGAACATAATACAATTAAAAATACAACAATCAGATTAATTAAATTTAAAAATGAAAAGTTTGAAGATAAGAACCACATTCAGTGTCATATGCACAGCTAAACAGAACAGTTTTCAGCCTGAACTTAAACATTGTAAGAGTAGAGGCCAGTCTAACATCTTCAGGGAGACTATTCCAGACCCTAGCTCCATAAAACTGAAA
>JAVQKC010022868.1:0-13257 GCA_036025475.1 Philypnodon macrostomus | reverse complement strand
AGCCACAGCTGCCCTGGGGCACACTGACAGAGGGGGTGGCTGCCAGTCTGCGCCTACAGTCACTACATCACTGTGCTTTAATGTTGCCATAACAATTGCCATATAACAGTGGCTGTAGTATACACAGTAGTAAGTATAGTTAAGTTATTAGAGACAGATTAGGTTTATGTCAACCCTGCGAACACTGGTGACCACTTGCCTGATTAGTTAATTCCATGTGCATTGCAACAGCTTTTTATTTGATTAAATCTGTAGTCGGTTCTTCCTGTGTTACTGTGGGCTCTCCCCCGGTAGCCTGCTTCCTCACACAATTAGTTAAGTATAGAAGGTCAATGTAACTATTCCACAATGAATTCACATGAGAGCGTATGGTTGTCTGTCAATGTGTGCCAGGTTTGCATAGGTACCCTGTCTAAGGCCCATATATGCTGGCATAGGCTCCAGGTACTTTCTACCTCTAACAGAAACTATTGGAAAACTTTGAGGTTGTACACAGTCTCTTGTCCAGACTTCATTTAGATTGTTTATCAATAGGGGCTTCTTGTTGTATGGCGTAAAATGGGATTCTCTCTCACTCTTTGATTCACTTTAGGCTCCTGCAGATTGAGATTGATGAGTTTATTAACGTCAAATGCACTTCAAGATAGACAGCTCATTAAAACTGCTATCGTAGGAGCGTGTCACTGCGCAGGTCACTGGTGATACAGCTCAAAGAAATCGAGATTGTCCATCATAAAGAGAGCCGTTCAAACAGATGCATTTTGACGGCCTAAGTAGTTTAAAGGAGAGTTTAATGGGCTTATTTATCAAATGTTTGGTAGTGTCAGGACAGAGCTGTATCACCACACATGTGTCAATAGGTTCTCACTTATCAAAGACACAGGTTGTATTGACTGAATTGATGAACATTTCGAGGGCTAAGGATCATGGAGGTCTTTTGTGTGGGGTTTGCATGTTATCCCCATGATCAACAGAAACAAAAACAAACTTATGTTCATCTACTTTTGACATAGTCCGTCTTGATCATCTGTGACACAAACATGAAGCCACATGAGAAATGCAGAACGTCTTGTAGAACATTAGAAAAGCAGTGTGCCATAAGAGATAGTACTTCTGTGCTATTGCCTCGTCTGTGCCCCTGTGGGTGAAAGGAGGCAGAGAACCATTGTGTTGGTTAAGTGTCCTCCCACAGCGGCAAACTGCGGACTGGCACTTTCCATTGGTGAGACATGGAGCACTTTCAGTTATAGCCCTGTGCATAGACATTGAAATTGCAACACATATTGAACACATATTGAACACACACCTGCTGGGCTTCTGCTGGACTTTACATGGACAGGCAGGCCACAGTCACAGTTGCATACTTCTCACCTGGGGTTTCTCCACAGTCCAGCCTACAGCAATCCTATTCAGATACATAGTGTACTATAATGATAATACAGGGGTGGGCAAACCCACTCACAATCACACAAACAATACACAGGACTGTTGGAATCACCATTACTCAATTGAGAAAAGACTAATTCAATTAAGGGGGAAATGAGCGGGGTTACTGCAGGGTATAACAATGTGACACTATGTAATTATTTTACTACATAAAAAATGCTCGAAAAGGCCGGATTAAAAAGCTCCAAGGGCCACATGTGGCCCCCGAGCCGCAGTTTGCCCTCCCCTGGCCTAATACAATGATGTCCACAAAACAATAAAGTGGAAGTGGCACCGTCTCTTGTCCTGTGGTATGTTTTATTTTATAACTGACTATAATTGACGGTCTCAAAAATAATTTATTGTTCTATACATAATATCAACAGGTATTGTTTAAAACCTAACCAATCAGACCCACCTCTGTGTGTCATGTAAGAACAGCTTTATGTGAAAAATGTGATGGTGGAAATTCTGTTCCTTGTGTCTTAATTTTCAAAAATAATATTTACGTTTTTTGTTTATCTTTTGAAAATATCAAAATCTGTTTATTATCTTTTTATTTTTTTGCCATATTACAACAAAATTAAACAGATAATCTGACATTACACTCAAACAGTTACTCAGAACTTTTTACTTTTACTTGAGTAACATTATTTTGAAGTAACGGTACTCTTACTTGAGTACTTGAGTTGGCTCCTCTACCCACCTCTGACCATAATAGTTCAGATTTATGGGGGATTTTACATATGATTTTCTTATAGGACCGATCAACGTGACCAAATATGTTATATTCTGCAACACTACTGTTCAGCAAAAAAGCCACACACACACACACACACACACACACACACACACACACACACACACACACACAAACACACACACACACACACACACCAAGTCCAAAACACTTTGTTACTTCCTGCCAGGCTCAGACATGGCAAGTGCCACAATTCACTACCAGCGCTACACTAATTGCTGCACACAGACGTCTTCTTCTGTGAATATAATGTGTCTATTTCTCATTGGTGCTCAAACTGTGTATGTCCAGCTGTGTCAACAGGTTACGTTCATTTAGTCAGACGTGTTTTTCTGAAGCACTGCGGCGGAGAACAGTGTCTGTGTGTAAATGTGAGAGTAAATGTGGGCTTTTGGGCTGATAGTTGTAATGACCGTTATTAATGAGACCTGCTTCAATAGCCATGCATCAGGTTGTGTCACCACCTCCTGCCATTTAGACCCAATACAAGCTCTTATTAGAATAACTAATCATCCTTCAGGAGGCACAGACACTCATTGATGTGTCTGTGAAGTCTGCATTTATATATCTTCATGCAAACCCATACATTTTAATCACAATCAGTTTATATATTAATCTACTCAAGAACTGAGATTGCAACTGTAACTATCCACTTACTGCGGGTAGAAGAAGAGCTTTGACAGTCTCAAGACTACAATTGGAAACTCTGCCATAATCTGGCTCATTACCAGTCTGTACAAAAAAGTTCAAGATTGCTTGTTCAAGATTGTCCTGAATAAATAAATAAATAAATAAGCATCACTGTAAAAGAAATCTCAGCAAATATTCCAGTTTGCAGTGACACCACCCAATTTATGGCAAAAAAGCAGGTGGAAAGACAGGTACAATGAATGATAAAACTGAAACTTCAAAATACAATGAGTTAAACAGGCTGTGAAATGCAAAACAATGAATACAAAAATCTATTGAAGTAAATGCACTCTTTATTGACATGGGACTAGGCTCTCATCATCTGCCAAACTGAAAAACCCAACTACACCAATGGATGATAACCCATGGGGCAGATAAGGACTCTAAAAGTGCATCAACGTGTAAAACAGTGGATGGAGGCAAGGGCTCCCTGAAGATTACACTTGTGCTGAAACGTGTTGTGAACAGAGTTAAAATGCAGCCCTGGTGATTTCTTTGGGGATTCAATAATGAACATTTAGTTTAGCTCTTCCCAAGGGTAAGATTTGCTCTGCAGCATGAAATCAATGCAACAACTAAATGGTACAAACTAAAGGAAAATAAAGTGTAATGTAACAGACATCACCTTGACTTGTGTTAAATGAGGTTTTGGAGTTTGGGAGGGAATGGCTGCTCTGGGATTACGCTGGGATTGTTTTGGTTTTTATTCTAGACTTAACAGGGATTTGGGGGTTGATTAAAACATTGGAGACACCATTTAAGATGTTCAGAAGTTGTTTATGAGAAAAATTATCTTATTTTTTGTTGGTAATTAGAAAAGGAAATTTAAAAAGATTGAATGCACCATATTTGCAACAACAAACATTTTATTGACCCACTGGAGACTGTCTATAGCTGTATTCTCTGTGGACACAAAGCGAGACGTCTGTCACAGTCTTGCCTGCAAGCTGCTCCTCTCCTGATAAGAAATATAACATGAAATGAAATCTATTTTTTGCATTAAAACAAAAAATACAACTCTTCAAAAAGTTCAAAGCCAAACACTGCTTGCTCTGGAGATTGTAACCTCTCTCACACAGTCGCTGATATCAGCCCATTTCATGAAAGTTTCAGAAAAAAGGCACATTGCAGACAGTAGGCGAGAATTTCTTTTAATGGGATGGTGTATTTACTAAAAATATAATTGACCTGGTGCTAAAGTTAGATGTTCAAGAATTCATAATGTTCATAATCTCTTACATGATTTGTTATATCAATGATCTTAACAAACATCAATACACACTAATCAAACACCACAATCCCACGCACACTTTCGTTCAGCGTCTTCCTGGTTATGTAGGTGGCCAGTTGTGACACAGTGTGTGTGTGTGTGTGTGTGTGTGCGTGTGCGTGTGTGTGGGGGTGCGCGTGTGTGTGTGTGTGTGTGGTGAGTATAGACCCATTAAAATGTTTGTCATATGGAATGTTCAAAAACTTGAAGTGAGTTAACTTTATAAAAAAGTAGTGTTTGTGGTGAGGGATAGAATAAGTCTGAGCATTTAATAAAAAAACGATTGTGGTCTTCAACATTTCTGTGAGGACCAGTAAAACATAAACATCAGGAATTTTGCCTCCATCCAAAAGTCTAACTGTTACTAATGTGTACATAAAATAAACATACATGTGAGGTACATTCACTAATCTTTCCTAACCAGGCTCTGACATCACCTACATGTAGCAGAGTGGTTGGCTTTTGTCAAAACCATCTTAAATTGGGATATTTTCTGGTTGATGCTAACTTCTCCACTGAATATGGTCTTGCCTCTAGTTCCCCTCATTCCGTAATTTAGAACATTCTATTTACAAACTTTGAAAGGGTCTATATTGTAAGGTGCAACACAGATTAGTGCTGAGCGCACATAGGATCGGTTCATATAAACCAAACAGTCAGGTAAGGCCGGCAGTGCGTAACAATCAGGACAAAAAGGAGTGGGCGTAGATAGCTGATATGATGTCTATCTTTTACTTCAGATTATAATCAAGTTTTTATTTCTATGTCTTTGCATCAAAACCAAATCTTATTACCACAAACCCTGGTTACGGTTTCTCTACATTTCATCCACCTTAGAATTATAATGTTCTATCATTTTTGGCAAACTAATATCAACCCTTGACATGACTTTTTAAAGTGGATCTACTCAAAAATAGTCAGAACGCAGATAGAACCTCGGGACGATTTACTGAATGGTTATTGCTGGATTTTTTTTTTAAAAAGGATGCACAATATTATGCTATTGTTTTATTATATTTAAGACCTTTACCAAAGAGTTAGTCTTAGTGGTAAAAATATAGTGCCAAAATCTCAACTGGATACTGGATAGGTAATTTCAATATTCATTATGCCAGAATACAGCGTAAAGACTCTAAACACTAAAACAATTCATTTGTTCACTGATGTAATGTGGAGTTGGTACCTGTGACCATATCTCACAATGGACAGAAATATCTTGAATAAACTATTGAAGCAAAGCAGGACAATTAAAAGAACTTCTGGTCACACTTTATTTCACATCGTCCCTAACTACATTGTATCTACCTCATTAAGTACAATGTAATACACTGTGCAACAAACTGTAATAACATGTAACTACATTGTAGCTACTTCATTAAATGCAATGTAATACACTGCAACAAACTGTAATAACATGTAACTACATTGTACCGACCTCATTAAGTACAATGTAATACACTGTGTAACAAACTGTAATAACATGTAACTACGTTGTCCCTAACCCCAACCCCATCAACAATTTTTACCACTAACTGCCACTTTCATGCAATGCAGTGAAAGGTTATCCCTAAACACACACGGTGCCCACAGTAAAATGCAGCGTTGTCATGGTGAGTGATGGACAGATTGTGACAGTGGTGGGAGAGAAGGTTGGAGGCGTCAGGTCTGACACACATCTGACAATCTGCAGCCTGTCTGTCTCCATCGTCTTCACCTCATCTGTCTACCTCTGCTATCTCCATACAGACACAAACACATAATGACACCACTCACAAAAAACTTAAAGCCATAAAAAGCAGTGGTGTGGATGCATGATATAGACCCTTTAAAATGTTTGTCATGACTGGTGCAAAAATGTGTTAACTTTACAAAAAAGTTAGATATATGATGAGGTGAGATAGAATAATACTGACCATACAATGAAGAAAGTTTCAGTTTTCCAGTGAAACCAAAAATCAAGAATTTTGCCTCCAGCCAAAAGTCTAACTGTTACTAAAGTGTACATTAAATAAACATACAATGTGAGGTACATTCACTAATGTTTTCTAACCAGGTTCTGACATTACCTACATGTAGAGAGTGGTTGTCATTTGTCAAAACCATCTTAATTTGCAATATTTTATGTCTAATCCTAATTTCTCCAGGACATCTATGACAGAGACTTTGGGACCTAGAATTGATGTTGTTTTTAATAGTGAATTTTACCAGTGTATTATACAGAGGTGGGTAGTACTACATTTACTTGAGTAACTTTTTAAATACATTGTACTCCATAGAGTAGCTTTTTACTTTTACTTGACTAAGTTTATTTTGAAGTAATGATACTGTTACTTGAGTAAAAGTATTGGCTACTCTACCACCTCTGGTATTATATCAGGCTCACTTACTATCTCCTTTTAGTTAGTTAAGCAATGCTTCTCTAAAACAACTACTGTCCTTCCATCTTAATGATACATTGGATTTATTATAGCACTTTTGTCAGTCTTCAATCAATCAAAAGTGTTTTACAACTGACTACAATATATTTGTGCACTCCACAGTAGTTATAAGTTACCAATCAGGGCAGACTGACAGACATTGTGGCAGCCATAACACTATTTTGACCACCACTAAATACACCATAAATATAGCACAAACTTATTCAATAATCTGACTAAGTTGCTAAATGAATGGACATAGGTACAAACCATTTTTGTTGATTTTCAATCTGACAGTCATCCATGTGTGAAATGTAGCTTTAGATCCACTGTGACCTCCAGTCCGACTGAAGTGTGAAGCATCAGAACAGCCCTTATTAAAGTCAGGCCCATATCTGTCATCCATCCATCCATCCATCAGCAAACTAATATAACACTCCTTCATTTACCAAGTGAAAGTGGCGTCATTTGTAAGAACCATCAGCACTATTTTTTCTGATCTTTCTGGCTCACTGAGATTACCTAATTTATTCATTCATTGGTATTTCTCACCTGGAGGTCAAGGTTCATTATAAGACCTTGATTTAATGCTTAGAAAACCCAGCTGCCTAAAGTGGAAACCCTCTAAGGCGAGGTAAAGCTTTCCCTCATTGTATGATGATTGATAAATGATTGTCTCTGGATTTCTACCGGACCACTGTATAAGCCCATGACTAAATCCTTCCACTCACTTCATGTTTTTTTTTTTTTTTTTTTTTACCTGTAACAGTGTAGCCAGTGTCTAAAGATGAACCTGTGCTTCTATAGGCCTGTTTCTGCCCAGTGCATTAGTTTGATGGATTATTTGAAAATAGGGGTTGACCACACAGTGCAATTTAGTGCATGTCCAATTTATGCCACCTTAAACTCACATCAGTTCTGATTGCATGTAGACTGAAGATGTAATAATAATATTTGCTGTTCAGTATAACATAGAACAGAAAACAATCACAGAACCTTGGTGTCCACGTCCGCAGATCCTACGTGTGAACGCGATAACTCAAAAACCGGATCAGTTTCAATTAATTTTGATCACACTACCCCCTACCCCTGAACACATCTGACCAATTTGATGCCAGTTACCTCAATAACGCCCCCTATAGATTGAAAGAAGATTTTTTTTTTGCCAAAGACATTCTTCACAAACATAAAAAAAAGTGAAATAGACCCTTCCCATGTTATATGGGTTATACACGGTATAGGGCCTCTTAATTGCTTGTTAACAATATAAAAACTCTTAGAAATCACACAATGTCTGATTAAGGTGCCCGTTGGTGTCACATAGCATTCGGGGAAGATGTATGGGGCCGTTTCGCCGATATGCACCTTGCTGACTGGAGGGGGGGTTCACACTATTAACCCTTTACGGCTTTTTAGTAAACGACAATGCTGTTACATGTAAATGCTAACTTCACATAAAAACGACAAATAGTAATTAGTAATTATTATTTGATTAGTATTTGATGTTCATTGTATTTTTTATTTCCAGATTTGTGTAATTCACAGAGCTATATTCAAAAATCTTTTATGCATTGGTCTGTGTGTATCTCTTGCTGTATGGTTATGACATCAAATATTTGCATCTGTGTAATGTAATTATGGGTTTTATAAATGGCACAGGCCCATACGCAATCTCATTTTAATTAGTTCATTATTTTTTTGCTGGGACTTGTGTGAAATGTCTCTTTAATGTATTTTATGCATCTTCAAAAAATCAGTTATTCTACTTTTTTGCCCTTGCAATATTTCATCTTGACCCATAGACAACCACTCTTCTAATCATATTTATTTTGTTTAGTGTTTGACCAGGACAGACAACACTCCAGTCCCAGTCACTACAGACAAGTGTGATTAAATCTAGGCTTGTCTACACTGTCAACAAGCACGCGCTGGCATCGTCCTCTGTCACCCTGCACATGCAAATCTATAAAAGAGAACTGCTACTAGCTGCGTTCAAAGGAGCATACCACCATCTTAGATATCAAACATTTGGCACCGGGCGTAGTGGTAGTAACCCAACCAGTGATCAGTGATACAAAGATATGAGCTGACCAAACGGATAGTGTTGCTAATCTCTAAAAAAAGCTGGTGATGTTAAGATTACTCATAGGACCATTAGAGCTATAAACAGATATATTGGGTCATTTGTACGTTGATGCATCGTTCACTTGGATACTCTGTGGAGAGCCATTTGCCAAATCATGGTAATAAATAGTTAAAAGCACCAAACACAAATTGGATGTGTGTCACAATTCTCAAATGTCAGGTGAGCGGGATTTTTATTTTGAAAATCCAGACTACTTACCTCATAATGCAAAGATTGTTCAATCTGATTCATTTTTTTTATTGCTTGCTGTCTCAGTGTAGTCTTTATGTCCCAATACATGCTACCATGTGTTTTCTAGGGTATTCTGGCTTCTACCAACAGTCCAAAGGAAGCATGTGTGTTATGGGGAGTTTAAATTGCCCCTATAGTGAATGAATGTGACAGTCAGTGCTTGTTTGTCTGTGACTATCTCAGCCCTGCAATAGACTGGCCACTATTCAGAGTGTACCCCGCCTAAAGCCCGCAGTTGCTGGGAATGTCTATTTTTAGCTGTAACCAAATATAAGGTTTTGGGCTGTCAAAGGGATACAAAAAAATTGTGCAATAACATATTTTTACAGCCGTCCTTGTTTTAGAAGTTCCTTGGCAAAATATCGAAATATCTAAGCAGATTTCTAAAGTCACTGGTTTAGGTACAACGTCCATGTCTCTGGCCCTGATCTCATTTAGCCTCTTTCCATTACCTTTCCCTGCTTGAGATTTTTGTCATCTGAAGCCCTATATTATTATCCACACGTTGACTGATGAGGTGTGCAGATTACCATGTACCAGCACTACTCCATCACCTGTTTGGCAGAGGTGACATGAGCCACAGACCGAGCGCTTTGGAGACATGACGTGCGGAGTGTGCGTCTGGTGGAAGGGAAGGTTAATTGAGGGCGATTAAGGTGATTAATAGCTTTGTTTGAAGTATAAACACAAAGACAGGCCAGCTTGTGTTACAGTGCAAATATTTCAGGGGGGAAAATCCATCATTGGCCAGTGTGCAGAATGACTGGAGACGATAGTAGTCATATGTATGGTGTAGCAGCTATATGAACAGAGCAAACAGCAGGCACTCAACTTAATGGAAAGAAATTTCACTGCATATTTCTGTTAGTTTAGAGAAAGGGCCAAGAGTAGGAAGAAAGAGAAGGATAGAATTTGTGTGTGATCATTTCAGGGGAAAGAGTAATATTGACACGCACCTGCTGATTAGTGTCTGTTTCCATGGTGATTTAGTGTATTTGGTTGATTTGTGCAAAACAAGTCAGGAAAAGCACACTTGAACAAAAATGATTCAACACATGCAGCCCTGTTTCGGAGCCAGGAGCAGAAACCTCAAAATATTGTTACTCTGGAAACATGTAAAGGTGGGTAGAGTAGCCAGTCATTTTACTCAAGTAAGAGTACAGTTACTTCAGAATACAATGACTCAAGTAAAAGTAAAAAGTAACAAAAAATAAACAGATTTGGATAGTTTCAAAAGATAAACTACTGTAAAACCTGACTCAAATGATTTGGGGAAACCGATTGCACCAATTGATTTATGTTTATTAACTCAAACCGTTCAGTTTATGTCATTATTTTATTAGTCAAAAGAACTTAACCCAGTTTGGAGGAAACTCAAATGCACTGTGTTTATGAATCATTTAAGTGTTTCTGTTTTAACTTAAACCATTAAATGTGTTTTACTAAAATAATGTGTTTATTCAAACTTATTTAAAGGTTAAATTAACTTAAATGGTTCATATTTTAACAACTTAAAACTCAAAGTGAGTTACTCATTTCATTTGGGGAAACCGATTGCACCAATCTGTATGAGTAGTATTAACATAAAAACAAAATATTCAATTTTACAATTTTTACTAACTCAACCTGAATAGAAAATACAGAAAGCAACCACACCTTCTGACATTGATTATGACTACAAAAAACAATATCAAGTAACAAAAATAAGGTCTTCAAAGTGTCACTTTGAAGGCAATTTCATTGTTTTGTAGCATTTAGAAAATTTAACAACTATACATAAATCAACCAGGTGTACACAAATAAAGCTGAGAGTTAACAAGAGTGTTAGCCTTGTGAATCAGAGTTAGAAGGACAGTGTTTCCATGTACCATAGTACAGCTGAGAGGATAATGTGTTTTCCATAAAACATCAGCCAAACTGAGGCAAAACTCAATGAGTTTAAAATATAAGCTGTTCCAGCTTAATTGACAAAAGCATTTAAGAAAGTGTTAATTTATTTGAAACTATCTGTGTGTTTCAGCACACTTTAGGTAATGTATTCCTGTTGTCTTTCTCCTGGACTGCAGGTGGCAGTGTTGGGAGAGCACAGCCTATTCTCAGTTGGTGGGCTTTAAGGAAGTGACGTCATTTTAAACACCGCCCCTCTGTGGGTGGGTGATTGACTCAGTTTGCAGAATGAGAGTGTGGTGCTCAGAGCTCTGCTAGGTCGTAAATCTTAAACAGTTCCATCTTCCTGCTGACAAGCTATAGCTATAGCTAAGTTTTTAATTTCTGGAAGCTCAAATTACATAACCAATTAAATAACTTGCTAATAATATAGGCAGTTTAACATAATGCCGGAAATCTCGTGGCCATTAGTAATTTTTGCCTTAAGGCCTTGAATTTGAATCTATTAGCAATCGAACATGCATGCACAAAAATAAGTCTGACTAGCCATTTAAAATGAGACTACCTCAGCGGTGTCACATTTAGACGATCGTAAAAACACAAAAACATCAAGTATTGAAATGTTGCTTTCAATGGACTGCATACTACAATATAGTTTAGATTTTAGACGCAAGATGCACAACTTTTGGTACAATTTGAGAATTTACCTGTTGGATAAATCTGACACAGTGATTACTCCCATCTAGAATAAGTTTGAGATAGCCTCACATGGGGCACCAATAAATGTAGTGTATACGCTCGATGTTACGTTAGCTTAATATTTAAATTAAAACAGATACGTAATAGATTGAGCACCAAAATATATATACTGCAGTAAAACAGTGTGTCTATATTTTGTTTATTGTTATGAGTTATTTGAACACCACATTGACTATTCTAGAAGTAAAGCTAAAATACTGATTAACAGAAATGTGGTTTGTGAAATTTTATTGGAGAAATTGTTCACATTTGGGATTAAGACGACGGTCGCGCATTTAGACGGTAGTCTAAAGAAGATTTACAGTTGTCAGAAAAGGTTTTCCTAAATGTTGGTGAGAGCATGTGTCGAATTAAGCTGAATAGACTTTAAGTGAGTAAACCTGTGTGTTTGGCCAATTTCCGTGTGATCTTACGAGTGCATCTAGCCAGATGTTCCGGAGTTCCAGAAAGGTCCCCGTTGTTCTGTAGGTAGATGTCTCGGCGGGCTAATGTTTTACATCAGACTAATGGCAGGTTTTACATCTTCAGTCCATAACCAAAAATTGTTGCTGTTTTACAAATGTAGTTCTTCATAGCGACTTGGAGGAAAACATATGCATCAGGTCAAAAATGTCGATATATCGTAGCAGCAGTTTTAGTCCAAAACACATCTTTCGATGGGCACGCGCTTAAAGAGACAGAAGTAAAACTTCATCTCTTTATCCAAAACCTTTCCCACATTGTGGGATTCTTCAGGGCAACATCTCGAAACAGACTGGGCTTGGTTTACTGGGGACTGTTTTTTTAGCATCCCCCGAGCCTTTGTTCAGAGATAACTTTGAGCTGGAAAAAGTAGGCGTGACGGGATGAAACCAAATTTATTTATTACACTCAAACTGTACACACAAACATATTATGTACACATGTCATATACAGTGCAGACATCATATACAGTTCTTTTGTTGAAAACATTATCAAACGACTAGAATCTATGTCACAGCTTGTGTTCTAAACATCTTTAGAACTCCTCACTTACATTGAACCTTCAAACACACAGCAGCGGATATCATTTTCAAGCTTTCTTCAAGATTTCTTTGACGTTTACAACCATGTCTAATTTGTCCATGTCTATTCCTAAGACTTACGGGGTCACCAGTCCTCTCAGTTTGGAGACGTCCAGCATCCTCTGTGTCGGGCCTGGCTTCATAGAAGACATGAGTTCTTCTCATCTTTCTGTGAGAAGCTGAAGGCCTGTAAAGAGGTTCAGGACATCCAGGTGCACGAGGAGGCATTTGTGCCCCTCATTATGCTTACTTATGATAGGATTGAGATGGACTTGATCTACGCCAAAGTCAATCGTAAAAGCATTTCCGAAAAGCTCAACCTTCTAGACACCACTTTGCTGCCGGAGATGGACCAGCAGAGCATCCGGAGCATCAACGGATATCGAAATACCGAAGAGCTGCTGAATCTTGTGCCCAATGTGTCGACCTTTAGAGTAGCCCTGTGAGTTATAAAGCATTGGGCAAATTACCCGAAACATCTACTCCAACAAACTAGGGCGGCATCTGGGCGGCATCAACTTTGCCATCCTAGTGGCTAGGATCTGCCAGCTCTACCCCAACGCCTCTGCAGCAACTCTTGTGGCCAAATTTTTCAAGGTCTACTCCATGTGGAATTGGTCAATCCCAAT
>JAVQKC010022866.1:0-25099 GCA_036025475.1 Philypnodon macrostomus | reverse complement strand
GACAACTGTTACGTTCGTGCTGCGTTCTGATGCACTGGACTTTGTTTCTGTTTTTTCGTTCTGTTGTACTTACCTGTGTGGCGCACGTATTAAAGACGTTTTTGAGCCCGCAATTGAGTAGTCTGTGCTGAATCCTGATACTGCAAGAATGGGATTTACCATAGTAAGCACTGACCCTGCAATTGAGTATCCCATCTCAAACCCATAGATGCTAATATGGCTATAAATAACTGTAGGTTGCTTGACCATCACAATGACTTCATTTAAGTGTGATTTTGCTATTGTGGCATGTCAGTGTGTGCTTACGGCGTTGTTTGTGTTGCATCCACAATTACAATAATTTGTCCACTAAATTGTTTTATCCCCTGTGTATATAAATAACACTGATCTATATTTGCAGAAGGTTGGACTGGTTCTCCCAAGGCCTGGGTGAGTGCAACATGACTTGCGTGTGCTTTTGCTCCTTCTGCTGTTATTTGGCTTGTTTGCTCCTAATAATTTGCTTTGATTATATCGGCGAAACAACAATATGATGGTGAGCAGATCCTACGTGTGATCGCGATAACTCAAAAACTAATTGCCAGATCAGTTTCAACTTTTGCACACAGGTACATATCATAAAGACGCTGAACTGGATTGAGTTTAGTACTTTAAATAATTAACTAATTCATGCCCTGACACACTTTTATTAAGACATTAATCCTGCTGAACATAATGAAAAGTGATCTGGTATAGTGTATATTTAATGTACTTAGGCAAATTACAGAGGAATTAAGAATGCCTCTATAGCGCCCCCATGTTTATGACCCCTATGGGACTCTAGACACTTTGGCAGAGAGCAATGAAACTTGGTACAGTGATTCTCCACAGTGTACCCAACATAGAATATTATTTTGGCCCCACCCTACAACAAACAGGAAGTCAGGTATATTTGACAGCCTCTAACTTGCACATACTTTGCCCGATTAGGCTCAAACCTGAAACACCCAATTACCCCCGCCCCTGAACACAACAACCAAATTATGCCCAACAACCATCCCAAAACATAAAAAAGTCAAATAGATCCTTCCCATGTTTGTCATGGTTTGGGGGCGGGGCCTCTTAATTGCTCAGTAACAATTTAAAAACCCTAAGAAATCACACAATGTCTGATTAAGGCGCCCGTTGGTGACAGTTGTAGCAGACGTGTGGGGCAGACATATGTAGTTTGCATTTTGTATTTGCATGGTTTGCTGTGTTTTTTCTCTGCATTTAACTTTACTTTTGCTCATTTCATTTTGCTTCTCTTATTTGCCTCATTCAACTGTGTAATAACCAGATTTGTGTTTTTTTTAATTGAAATTGGGCAATATCTCTCTCTTTTTACGTCCACACCTAGCACAACCTATTTTTCCAGGTTGGCTGCGGTGGCGTTGTTGGCAATTCCCCGCTTTCACCACACTATGTTATACAGAAGCATTCTTAGCTGCCAATCAATGTTATAATGGACTCATGTTGAATAGTTCTAATGTGTGCATGTTTATTTATATATCATATTCTATATTAAAGTCTGATCTGTTTCCATGTTCAACAACATATTTCTACCATGTTTTTTTTTTTTCAATCTTAAAATGGATTCAAATGTGTACATCTGATATTTTACAGCTTCTAATGCCTATGACCTGCTTTTGTGAGCTCTATATTCCTTTCAAATCTTTACATTCAATCTATGACTGTATAAGGCTTAGTTTAAGCCTTGATAAGTAATAGAAAAAGAGAAAACTGAACAAGGCTGTTTCACATATTTCAATAACACACTGCATAATAACATTCTACTGTATATATATATAAGTATTTGTGTTATAAATCAAATGACCATAATGTATAAAACCTCATTCTGTGTGCCATAGCTTTATTTATCACCAAGGATTACTTTCTAAAGAACTTAGTAGTACACATATTTTAGATTTAGGGTCTGCTTTAGAGGCTTTCTGTAATCCACCATGAAGGACACTGGCACACTTTTCATCCTGAATACATGTAGGATTGAATTAACATTCAGCACATGTGATTCCTGCTGCTTCTTTGTATGTCCCAAAACACAAATAAGTGTATTGTTTCTGGGTACTAGGGGACGCATCTGGCACTGTCAATCTGGTATTTAGAAGATTGTACCAATGAAAAAAAAACTTTCCATTAGAACTTGGAAATTGCTTCTGTCAAGACTACTCAACGGAGGAAGATAGCTCTTGCTTGAACTGGGTCTCAATTTGAGAGGAAAGAGGAGTAATCTAAGGTCTAAAGAGAAGACACCGCTCTGATATATTACATTTGTTTAAGGCTGTGGAATTATCTTTGTTCTGTGTATTCTTCCCTGTGATAATTCTCAGATCAAATAAATCTCTGCAAGGAAAAAGGGCTTCCGGATTGACAAAGAATTTGCAGTGGTAATACACTGAGCCCTGCTCCAGTCATATATATGTTGAGACGGGCTCCTCCTTCTACTCTGTGTAGAAAGTGGAACTGTATAACTGAAGGCATCAAATCTCCTGCACATTGTGATCAGGGTAATCATTTTCAAATCAGATCACTGCACTGCGATACGAACATGAACATTGCATATTCAAAGCCGTAATTAATATTTTTTTAGCAAAAAAGAATTATTCAGTTAAAAATCCATTTAGACCCAATTTCTATATTTTTAAGTATCATTCCTTCACTATTTTATATAATCACAAACTCTTTCTTCTCATTTCTCCAGTGTAGTTCCATTATTATAAAAGTCATAGAGCATTGCCTGCACCGGGTTTAATTAGTCCCCCTAAATGTTTAATGGGGACAATCGACATGGAGGATAAAATGGGAAAACGCACTGTACGTCGCCGTGGGTTACCTTTACCGTGTTGGAGGGGGGAAGAAAGCCTTTGTGTGGTGCTCAGGCATTCCTTTTGTAACCACTTTAATGGCCAATGCCTCCTGATCAAGAGGAGCTCTCTGAAAGAACTAATTCAGCAGGATTAGGGCTCAGTAATCCAACTTGAGTTTATGGTGCACATACAGGACTAAACATTGACTCTATAGGAGGGGGCCGCCCCCGTCGGAGGATTAGACCCGATTCTCCATACCACACCATTTTGAAATTTTCTTCCAAGACTTGTTTAACAAAAATGACATCACAGAAAGGGGGGGTTAGGGTAGTATCCAAATAAAGGGTAAACTGTGGGAAAGATGGACATCGAGACCAGACCTGTCCAATGTACGGTCCAGCGGCCAGTTGTGGTACAGTGTGAGATTTTATACAGCCTTCAACTTGTACCATTCATAATCATGTCGCTGTCATCATTTCATTGTATCAGTTGAGTTCATGTAAGTATAGGGTCCAGACATTAGCCACCATTACTTTTACATACTGTAGTTGCTAAAGCACTTTCTAGGATGTCAGGGCTGCTATTTAGATGCGGACCATATACACAGAGCTCGTACAGCTTCATGCATAGCTGATTTGAGATTTGAGAGTGTGGATTCTGACACTGATATTTCATGCCACGTCACTAACCTAATAAGGATAGATTATTGTTTTCCTTTACATTGTATAGCTCAAACGCCAGAGGGGTCCCATAAGCCAGTGTACATAAATGGAGATAATTGCATTTATATTGTCAACATGTGTTGGTTTGTTAGTCTACTGTGATAACTTAAAAAATTGAATGTCAAATACTGGGTGTTTTTCCAGAACTCGAGATCGGGACATACATACAAACTGGTCTGGGCACTTAACCCTAATTCTCCCTTTTTGATTGGGCTTTTCTAGACATTCTAAAATCTTTACATTTCATTATTTATTCATGACATCTTTACATACTAATTACCTTTAAAGCCACATTTCCCCTGAGACAGATGTGGCTGTCACGCCATGCATACAGACTCTTCAAATATGTCATATTAATACCAAGCGGCAAAGATCTCCTTTTCCCCATGGTATCAGTTTTTTGGCAATGCTTCTGCAAAACAAGAACAAGCTTTTATATATATATTTTATTCAATCCTACCCCCTTTCCTTTCCTGCAATAGACTGTAGATCTATGCAAGCTCCTAACATCCAGGTTTCTCTAAAAACAGGAGCGGACTGTTACGGACATGCTAGAGCTACGAGACACAAAGTAGCGGCCGTACATGTGTCAGGTGACCTTTTGTTCCCAACAGGGCTCAGTTCTGCAGCGCTGCACTTCCAAATAAACAGCAAACGTTCCAGAGGATGGCCTTCCACACTCTCATTTCAAAGCACTGATAACATACAGGAGGTATAGAAGGAAGAGTACAGAAAGCCAGGTCTACTTTAAGCTCCATGCAGGTTTAGGTCAGCAGATTGTGAAGTTGTGATGCATGAAATGTGGTGCTTTGGAAATGGTCAAATATATATGGTAAACTCCATCCATACTTTTCACTTGGTCGGTCATCTGAGTGCTACACAGGAAGAAAGCCACAAGTAATTTATTTTTGGAATTATTAGTTTTGGCACAGGTCACTGCAGTTTACTCACTGGTCAGTTTAGTTCTTAGTTTTCCATAGGGGCAATCTTAGTTATATTGATCTAAATCACACATGTAATATATCATGCATAAAAGGGTAATTAAAAAATAAAAATATAGCAATAGCTTTCATTTATATGGTGTTTTACTGGGCACTCAAAGTGCTTCACAGTTGACTCCCCTTCTCGTGGTTACCTCTGTAGCCACGGCTGCCTTGACAACAAAGAGATTAAGATATTGTGTCTATAACCTTTCCAAACCAATCACTCTAGCAGATGTACAAAGTGGTTAGAGTACAGTCAACTCAGAGCAAGTACATTAGATTCCCAAAACCGAGTAGGCGTGGTCTATCTGTGGGAAATTAGCATGTTCTTCCCTATAGATGGGTCTAGATAGGTTTACTCCAAGAACTCTGGTTTCCCCCATAAACCTAAAACCATAACCAGCTGGGCTAACTACCAGAGAGTGAACCCCCACACTGAGTCTCATACAACCCAGCTATCATCACCTGCATCCTCCTTCACCAGAACCAACTTCAGTGTCATCGAGACATCACTTCAATAAACTCTCAAATCTTCATTGTTGTTGTGGCATGGTTCATGCTAGTAAAAGTATCCTTAACCTTCTCAGAAGGGTGGGTGAAGTGTCTTGCTCAAAGACACAGTGGTTCTAAAAAGTGAGCTGAAGCTGGAGTGAAACCACTTCAATTCTCTATTGTAAAGCCCATAGATCTTTTTATGTCTGTTTGAAAATGTGAATCATCACATCAATACCCTCTTTGTGTCTGTAAATAATCTGATGCTTGTCTTTCTGCAGACATTGTAAACAGGAAGTGGCACTTGTTGGTGACGCACTTCACATCTCTCCCTAAATGCCTGAGTTCAACAGGGCTCTGAAGCAGAAAGAGCAGAAAGAGGGGGTTGAATGATCTCCGAGAATGAGCTCGCATCGATCGGCAGCATTTTCTCATCGCCTTTCTACTTTTCTGCATTGTTCTACGCAAAGTGAACACTACATACTGAGATTTCCCCCAGTGCCCGGGAGAAAAAAATAAAAGTGTGTGTAAACGTAAACAAACCAGTCAACCAATCAATAAACACACACACGGACCCCCGAGGTGCTGCTGCTGCTGCTGCTGAGAGACTATTAAGTATGGCAACAATGAGCAAGATGGCATGAAAAGACGAGCCAAATAGCAAACATCATTAACAGAAAACCCACAGTGGCTTTGACAGGTTGATAGGTACCACTTTGGAGGGAACCAGTGCACCGCCAGCCCAAAGATATGAGCGTGTCAAGAATGATCACTTCAAGGAAAAAGCAATCTGGCCCAGCCCTCCGATTGTCTTGTGGAAAGTGACTCGAATTTTATTGCTCAAGTCATTTTGTTGATTAATTAAGGGGCTTACAGTGAAGCAAGGCACCCCGACAAAACCGTGACTTAAAAATCTCAAACATATAATAAACATGTGGTGAAACTATGGTAAGGGTATGATTGGTGGTACGTGGGTTTTTCTAGTGGTAGTCAGGAAGTCTCTTCAAGGGCTTGAATATAATACATGGGCTACTTAGTCATTATTATTAATTTAATTTTGGCACTGTTTAGTTGTGTTTTTAGACCTTGTTGGACCCAGGATTTAGTTTTAGTTTATTCCTGGTTTAGACCTGATTTAGTCCTGGTTTAAACATCATTAAGTCCTGGTTTAGACCTGATTTAGTCCTAGTTTAGACATCATTAAGTCCTGGTTTAGACCTGATTTAGTCCTGGTTTAGACATCATTAAGTCCTGGTTTAGACCTGATTTAGTCCTGGTTTAGACATCATTAAGTCCTGGTTTAGGCCTGGTTTAGCACTGGCTTGGTTTCAGAATACCAGATCTTGAGAATTTGAAGCCTTGATTACTTTTCCTTCAGTGCTGTTGAGTTCAGTTTAACCGCAGCACATATTGGCTGCATCATTAGCACTGAAAGGCGACGTGAAGATCATTGATTACCTGGTTACCATGGCGCCTGCGAACGGGAGGGATCTAAGTTGCCAATGAACAGTTTGCCACGGATGTTAAGTGTGTTTGCAAAAGGTAAATGTGAGTGATTTTGACAGAGACACTGGAATCAGACCGAGTGAGTTGGTTTGGGCTAAGGTTTGGTGGACTGTTAACAATTCGGGTCTTGAACAATGCCCAAGTCAGGCTATTATCTTGGTTTCTGTGCCGCCTGTGTATTTTTGGAAGATGTAAGAAAATTGACTGCAAAATGATCAGTTCAATAGTGTGCTACACCTGAACCAGCCAAACAATAACTAGTAAAAAAAATAAAAATAATAACCTATATATACTTTTAGCTTGTCTATTTCAAATCTGATATTAACTATATTACAGATTAATGAACATGGAGAAAAATAATAATTATTCCATGACTGTAGTTGGGGCACAGCTTAAATTGGTAAAACAGACTGAAAGTGCAGTACAATCAACATGCAAAGTGGGACAAGTGGTCACCCTTGTGGAACAGAGTATTGGCACATATTAACTTTTGTCTGAGAGTATTTCAGTGTGTGTTATAATTGATTACACACATGAATAAACTAAACAATAGTACCTCAGCTCAGTGTCTGTGATATTGTTGTGATCTTGTTTATTATTAAGGAACCTTTACCTCATTCAATGTGAATATTGTACATTTATTGTCCTATAGTGCCAATTTAAGTCTACATTGAAAGACCCACAGCCTTACCTCCAACCTTTACTCTTTTATGTGCTACATTTTTCTCTATTAAGACATTCCTTTTATTATCCCTATTATTAATTATTGCCATTTTTACATTAACGCACTTAAATTACCACTAACTCTCCATTTCTGCTTAACCTTCCTTTGCCCTTCACTTTTCAAAGCCACAGGGGCCATTAACATTCACGGCTTTATGACACATTTGCTAACCATCACCGTGCTACCTCTGTGCCCCTTACTTCCTCTCCCATTTACCTTTTTTTTTTTTTCTGGTGCACCTTCTATTAAAAAGCATTTATGAAGGCACTGACTGAAATCTATTTAACAAGTCTGTCATCGCTGCGGCTTTGTTGGGAGCTGAGTGGAGCCAATCGGACGTGAAGTGGCTCGCGGTGGGACTCAACCCCCAATGGTGACTTTTAATGCCGGGAGATTTGGTCGGCAAAGACAGGTGCTTCCAAACGCGCTCTTTGAAATGTTCCCAGCTGGAAAATGCGGCAGCTTTTGAGGTGGGGGGCTATATACGAGAGGCCTGCACTAAAAATAATGAGCTTTTAATGTCCGTTTCATTCAGGGGAAGGCTTTTGGTACGAGTGGTGGACATGTCAAGTGGTTTTTTTTTTAGACACAATTGAACTGAAAGACTTATACATCCGCAGTGCCCCACTTACATGCACTTTACAGAGGTGCACTTAACACTATGGTACTTAAAAGAACAGCTGTTTTGACACTAGTTGTTCAAATATATTTTTTTGTTAGTAGTTGTTACAGTTAATGGCTTTTTATGACACCAGTTACTCAAATGCAAATTCACTATGGGGACTGCTTCCACCAAAGGTTGATTACTATAACCAAATACAAACCTTCAAAGGCTAGTGCATACAATGTATATTGTTAGTTAGTGGTAATACACGCTAGAGCAGGTGTGTCCAAACTATGACCCGGACTCATGTCAATTGGCCCAAATTGTCTTTTTACTGCCTCTGACTCTACATAATCAAACTAAAAGAAGGCATTCATTGTCTAACAAAATATTTTTTTCTACTTTTCTCTGGTTATCATAGGGAAACTAAGTAAATAAACCTGACAGAAGGTATGTGGAAGTAAATAGATACAACCAAAGAAAATCAGTCACCTCAGAGAGTGGCCCTCCTTGGTATACATTTTTGACAATATGGCCCTCAGTGGGGAAAAGGGTTGGACACCCCTGCACTAGAGCATAAACTAGATATGCTAATGAAATACACGCATTTCAACCTTTATTACCACTCTTTAAATTTAAAGAGTAAAAAAAAAGAAAAACAAATCAGGAAAGGTTGAAAATGTTGGGAGTGGCTCAGGAGGTCAAGCTGTACTATACTGGAGAGAAGGGTTTGTACTGTAGTGATGAGGATACCATCTTTTTCACGCTCAAGATACTGTGGGAGTGAGATGGATCAGCTGCTGAGGTAGTAATTGAGGATAGTCAAAATAGTTCTGCTGCTGGGAGTGATGGAGGAGAGTGAGATGTTTCTGCTGCTGAGTTGGTGAAGGAGGAGATTGAGATGTTTTTCTACTGGAGAGATATGATTGTGAGATGGTTCTGCAGTTGAAGTGGTGATAGAGAAGAGTGAAATAGTTTTCCTGCTGAGATAGTGATGGAGGGTAGTGAGACGGTTCTGCTGCTGAGTTGGAAAGGGAGATGGTTCTTCTACTGAGGTGGTGATGGAAGAAAGCGAGATGGTTCTGCTGCTAAGATAATGATGGAGAGTTATGAGATGTTTTTTTTCTGTTAAGGTGGTGATGGAGTGTAGTTAGAAGGTTTGGCTGCTGGGATAGTGATAGAGGAAAGTGAGATGGATCTGCTTGAAGGACATTGATGGAGGCTAGTGAGATTGTTCTGCTGTTGATGAGCTGATAGACGAAAGTGAGATGGTTCTGTGGCTGAGGTGGTGATGGTTCTGCAGCTCGATTCTACAATAGAAAAACCAACCTGTGTTTTATTTGTAGCTGATAATATCAATGTGTTGTAACAAAGTAGGAAGAACATTTTGCCAACCTTAAAACAATTTTATTTTGCCTGTCTGAGATAACATTTTGAAACCGATTTCCTGTCTCTTACCTTCATAACTATTATTTGCTCTTCTACTTTTGCCCTGTGGCTCCTCTGCGAGTGAACCGTCCAGTTTTGACATTTCCTGCTTCCTGACAGCTGACAACGGAGTGCACAATCTTCCAGAGAAACTCCACTGACCTCCGAGTTTCATATGGATCAGTGCGCCCAGCCATTATCTAGCACCGACACACACACACAGAGACACACACACTTAGCCGCAGGCCCAGTAACACATGCACTCATACGTGCCCAGATCAATCACCTGGATCCTCTGTGCACTAATGATGTTGTTGTCATTAATGAGGAAGGGGACACGCTTGTGAAGGCAGCTAACGACACTAATCATGAAGATATCAGCCAGTCGGAGTGACTTCAGTCATGAGCTCAGAAAGTCAAGTGCAACAAAGGACAGCACACTGGGGTTTAAATTTTTGATAATTACTCTATAGTTGTTTGGTAATCAGACAAAGGCATTTTGGAGAGAGAGAGAGATGGTTCTGCTGCTACCAGGGTGCTGGAACAAAGGATGGCGTGATTAATTAAATTCATTATTATTATCATCATTATTATTACTCAATTGGAGAATTGAGATGGCTCTGCTGGTGATAGAGAAGAGTGAGATGGTTCCGCTGCTAATGTGATGATACAACAAAATGATTCTGATGCTGAGGTTAATGTTGAAGAAAACTGAGATGGTTCTGCTTTTTTAGAAGGTGATGAGGGACAGTGAGATGGTTCTGACCCTGAGATATGTGCTGGAGGGCTGAGAGGGTTTCTGCTCCCGGAGTGGTGATATGGTAGTGAGACGGTTCTACTGGTGAAGAGGTGATGGAGGGTGCTGAGATGGTGAAAGTGAGAGGCTTACAGTTAATCATATATGTGTATTTAATGTTGGTCCATTGAAAGAAATAGCATTTTGTGTGTGCTTAGATGTCTTCAGAGAAATAAACCCTCCACATTAAAGGTCAGACTGTGATCTGTCACTTTATTCTTCAAGTTAGATCCCTTTTGATCCTATAAAAGGTCAACAAAGTCCCTAAGCCTTAAGCTGCGGTCTGGAGGAGCATTTTTCTACGAAAGATCATAATTCCCTTTGCTCCTGGAGTGGAACATTGCGGACGAATTTTGTGACAATAAATGTAGCTTGGGTGAAGTAATCCTTACTCATTTTATGGTTAAAGGTTCAGTATATAAGTATTTTATAAATTGAAATCTCAAAAGTCAGGCATTCTGTCCAGCAAACCAATAATATCTGTCATATTAAAGGAGAGGTGATGCTGTTTTGGGTAGGACACACATGGCTTATTCTCCTACTTTTTGTTGGTTAGAACTCAACAATTAACTAAAACAGCTTTTTAAAAGGTATATGTATGTCTTCACTTGTGGTAAAAATTTTGCATAGTAATTGCAATTTATATTAGTTTGTTCTCTTGAATAATGAATAATTGGGAGGAAGCTAGGCTAGGCAATCAAATGCAAAGTGAGATGCAAGCTGAAAGGCAGTAGTTCTAACCACTCTATCACTGTCTACCCACAACTGACCAGCCACTAAGAATGTAAAAGCCATCAAGCACTTTTTGCCAAGAATTAAAAACTCATCATATTGTGTATTGTAAAAAGTGTATGCATAACTAGGCCCATGCTGTTGTCATCGACAATAAGGTGTTTATCGGCGAAACGCCATACGCCTGCCACAACTGGCACCAACGGGCACCTTAATCAGACAGGTCTATTTGACTTTTTCAATGTTCAAGGATGTTTTTGCCAAATTTTGTAAATTTCCCTAAAACTACATTCTTCTTTCAGTCTATTGGGGGCGCTATAGAGGTAACTGGCATCATATTAGTCAGATGTGTTCAGGGCCGGGGGGTAATTAGGTATTTGAGGTTTGAGCCTACTCGGGCAAAGTATGTGCAAGTTAGAGGCTGTCAAATAAATTTCAATCCAAAATGGCCGACTTCCTGTTTGTTGTAGGGTGGGGTCATAATAATATTTTATGTTGGGTACACTGTGGAGAATCACTGTACCAAGTTTCATTGGACACCCCTGGCTAAGACATGCAGAGAAAGACAATCGTTGTTTACTTTCACATTGATTTACTATGGGCAATTAAGATTTACCAACACATTTTTGGGTTGTAATTCAGCCATTAAAAGCATCCGGGTAAAACTCACGGTAACATGGGGAGGTCATGCAGAAATATTGTAGTCAGATGGCCTGACGACCAAACCCACAACATACTCTTTAAATGACTGTAGAATTAGCATTTTTGTGTTGATAATGCATGCATGGTAATAGCCTGTACATTTTTCATAGCTGACTGCGTGTGATAGCTCAATAATGAGGAGAAATGAATAGGAAAAACAAACATTTACATTTACTGAAGAGAAAAAAAAGTTAATTAGACACGATTTTGGAGTGATTTGCATTTCAGACTGGGTTTCATAGCTCATTGGACGACTTAAAGATCATTTATTATCCTGCAGCTGATTGCTATCGTCTGGACTCTGGTTTCCTTTTCACATCTTCATATTAATAGTCTCCATTACACCAAAATGACTTTCATCTCCGACTCACATGGAGGGATTAGACTTTAATCAATGTATTAAAATATGACTTTCTATTCCTGCAGATGGGAAACCGTGGCAGACAGTCAATTAGCACTGCGCTCTGTTTGTAGAAGCAAGCTCCGGCCAGATCAAGTCTTTGTTATGGCAGCGGTATGAAAGATGTGGAGCTGGTACGGGAGTGAAGCCATGGTAATATTGTAAGGATTTTATATTTGGACTGAATTTATACATGTTTGTAATCATTTAAAGCTGCAGTACCTGATATTTTTTACTTTGTATTTGACTCTGAGACCCTCTGTGGGCTGCATTATAGGGGTTTTTATTTTAGAGCCAGAGTCACTTTTTTAACCAATCACACGCTTCTACAGAACAGGAACTCTCTCATTGGGAAAAAAAAGTCTAACTGCAGGTTGTCATTCTGATACTTCCTGGTTTGTGTGAGACTGTGACAGAGGGTTTTTACCCACACAAAATCAGCAACTTTAAGGCTCTGTTTGAACGTCTTCCTCATGTATTATTCTGATTCACAGGCCACATCTAAGCACACGTATAATAAAGCTAATACGATTTCTGGCTTTGTCCGAGTTTACAAAGCCAGGTTCCTCAATTGACCGGTGGACCACTTATGCAGGATGAGTTTAAGCCAATTAAGTGTTAATAACCAGTAATAGTAACCAGCAGTCACACTAACTGGGTTTAAATCATGTTATTACATCCATCTTGAAGATACTCAGAGTGTATCACTGTAAAATGTAATGAGTTAAGCTTATACTTTCAGACATATGGGGTTAAAATCTGGAATAGTCTCCCTGAAGATGTTAGGTTCGCCTTTACTCTGACGATGTCTAAGTTCAGGCTGAAAACTGAATCTGTATCTGCACTGTTCTTATTCATTTTTTTTTAAATATGTCTCTTATTTGTGTTAAGCACTTTGAATTGTCCTGTGTATGAATTGTGCTATGCAAGAGTGACTTAAATTACATTCAAAGCCCTTTAAGTAAACCTTTACCATTTATTACTTATTAGGTAAGGTTAACTAATATTTACAGTGATGACAGCAAACGTAATTTCATTTAACTTGATTTATCCACAATTCTCAATGTGGAAAGTTTCCCTTTAATATTATCATCAGTGTGTGCTGATTCATGAATAACCGTGAACACTAAAAGGAATAGTAAATTATTTATTAACAAAAGATGATAGCATAGGCACTGAAAGATATGGTTTAATCAACTAAACAAGGTTTAACAGTATGTCTAGAAGAGGATCTGAACAGAACTAGTGCCCAATGTGGGGCCCAGGGGGTAAGGATAAGGGTGAAAAATGTTATTAAATATTCATTTTGTTTAGACAACTATTTTAGTCCACATGAATGAGAATGTTGACTCTTATTAACAGAACCCCAGAGACATATTATTACGGTAAAATATTCATAAGTAAACTTTGGGTTTAATTATAGAATCATTGACATTGCATCTCATTAAATGCCAAATATTGTTGCATTAGGCCACGGACCAGTAATGCCTTTTTATTTTGGCCCCCTGAGGAAAACCGTTTGGGCACCCCTGCTCTAGAGTAACATGGTGGTTGTGATTAAATAAGGACAATAAACCAGATTTCAGAGTGCATCTACATATGTTTACCGCGCCTCCCGCGTCTCTATAAGACAAAATAACAGGGTGATGACTCACACTGGCCCAGCAGGTCTGTTTACTGCTGTGAGACAGATGGTAAACAGTGACATAATGGCCCTGACTGCTGTACATTGTCTTATAGACCGTCTTATTAGATCAGCTGTTAAGCTTCCTTAGTTCAGAAGGTAGTTTATGGATTGAGTGACGGGTGGAGTGTCTGCATGTTCTCCTGGTAGGCTTTCTGGCTTCTTCCAACTGTTCACAGCACATTAGTGAATGTAAATACACACATAGAGGTATTTCATCCAAAACCTGAAGAGCATTTTATTAAATGTTTGGTCTACTTATTAAATATTAAATAGTGTGGCTTCTTAGCGTTACCTTGCTATAATCTACATTTTTAGGGCTGTATATTGTTACCAGATTGACACTGTGTCATATATATATTATGACCATGATATGTTGAAAATCTCAAGGTATTTGAGAACATGAGTATCGCCACCAACATTTTTCACCTCAAATAAGTTAAAAATATAAGATAAAGATAAGATAAAAATTATTACAGGATTTAAAAATATATATAATTAAATATATAAAAAGTGTCATTTATTAGAGATATATTGATTTATTTAGTAGAGGGTCTTGGCCACTGACCAATTTACCTTGATAGAATGTGATACTGAAAAGCCCATGCTAATCCTGAAGTTCACTCAATAACTAACTCTAATCCCACTACCGGGCACAGGGTGTACCCCACTGTTTAATGCAGCTGTGATAAACACACACAATGTTGTAGAAATAGAGATAGAAAATGAAATGTAATAAATATATGGTACAAAAATTCATCATAGGTTTTTATTCAATGGTTTAAATTAGTCAAATCAGACATGGTCTGTTAAAAACTGGGATCACTTTTTGAATGAATTTACAGGATTTGACATGGGACAGGGAGCAGAAAAGTGGAAGAGTCCACTTTTAAAGGGATCATATGGTCCCTTCAAAAAGAAGTCAATGACAATGCAGACACTGATTTTTTTTGTATAATTATTATTTATTATTATTTTTTGCTTTATTTTTTTGTACAGAACTTTAGGCTACAAGAGTTGTTACATGAGCTTCATAAATCAACAATTTGAACAGTCGGATTATAGAAAGCCTGAGCTTTTACCATATGGAAGCCCTAAGAGGACTTACATTTCAACTTATATTTTATTCGTTTCCTGAGATTATAATTTCTTTAATAATCCTTTTCGAGATAATTGCATCGATATAACGTCAAAACAACTATTGTCCCAAAATGAGAATAATAAAGATCTTAGGAAAACTAATAAAAAATAATTAGCAATGAAAGTCCTCTTAGGGCTTCCATAATACCTAACAAAATGAGAAAGAAAATCAGCGGGCCAATGAAAAATGTATTGCATCATCTTCTGTATTGCATTGTTATCTATGATGTTTTGTCTTCAAGAGCAATTAATATTACATATGAGTCTATGGTTGTTAAATCAATAGCAGTCACACTCGAGAGCCTGTGGGTGCATTGAGGCTATTCTCCCCCTGCTCCTGCCTGCTCCTGCCTGCTCCTCCATGCTGACAGACAGTGGTGTGCAGGTGAGATCAATATCATCTGATTAGCCTGATGACACACAGCAGGTCTACCTCTACATTGTTCCACTGTGATCTGTATTTAAACTACATACTACCTCTGTGTTGTATGGTGCTGCTTGTGTAACCATGGCTACCACAGTCTTTTTTTATCTATCCGTTCTTAACTGTGGTCATTGAAGGAAAGCACTTTTTCAGCAGCAAGTCAGGATGTTACAAGCCAGTGCCAAGGAAACACAACTTTGGGGTGAAGTGAGTGCATATAATACGTTCCCTGTAGCCAGCTGTTTATTTTATAATCAGTTTTTCACTTTGTTACCTCAGCTTGGAAGTGTAATGAACGAAATATGTCCTCCAGAAGGTCTAGCTAAATGCCAGGGATTGTTTAAAAAAAGAGTTTGGCAGAAAATCCTTTAATAATGGTTTCTCACATAAGGGTGAATACAAACAATCAAATGTTAATTGCCATTTGCTTGAAGTTAGAACATGACAAAATGAACCAAATAGAATATAAGAGAGAGTTAAAGCTGTAGTACCTGTCATCAGAGAACCAATGAGACTCTGAGACCCTCTGTGGGCTGTAGGGGTTTTTGTTTTGGAGCTCAGGGACACTTGTTTTCAACCAATCACATGCTTCCACAGAACAGGTGTGCTCTGATTGGTTGAAAATGTGTTTTTTATCAAGAATCTATCAGGAATCATGTGAGGGAGCTGATGATTTATTTCGAAATGCACAGCTTATTTACAGCTACTTATATAAAAGGGGAGGGGGGACTCCAGACCACTATTCATTATTCTGATACTTTCTGGTTTGTGTGAGACCGTGACAGAGGGTTGAGAAGGAGAGGAAGGGGAAAGGGGCATTAATCAACTTTTTAAAATATACTTTTTAATAGATTTTTTTTCCCTGCACATAATTAGGTAATAAAACTTGAATTTGTCTTTTGAAATGAAACATATTTTTATGTCATAAATAAAGGCTGATTGAATTAGTAGCTCAGGGGGTAGAGCAGATTGTCAACTGAACAAAAGGAAGTGATTAGTTTGCAGCTGTGACTACCACCATTATGTGACTGTGGCATGAGTGCAAAAAGATGGACTTTTCAATGCTCTGGATGTCTTCAAAACTGCTACCTATTATAGTAATTGTCTCAGCAGTGACTGAATTGGGACGAATCGACTGCATTTAAGCAAGAAATGCAGTTTTAGTATTTATTGTCAGTTGCACTCATGTGGGCAAACAAACTCTAAACCACTTTTCACTTCTTCTGGGATATACACAAAGCCTTGACACCCTCACAGCCAAACACGCATCTTCTGATATTTTGCCAAATTGTGGTAGCGACAATGCTTCTCTGGATGCATTTGTTGACAGTGCAGAAGCAGGCAGGAGCCTTTCCTAGAGAGGCGTGGTTTGACACCATTTGTTACTTACCACTTATTCCCATGAATCCCATGATGAATCTGTTTCAGCTCTTGGAGAGGACTATAGCTCAACATAATTAATGTAATGACTAAAACATGAGTGACGTTGTGTATGTGTTTGAGGTAGAAACAACATTAGAACAAATTTATTTTGCATAAAATGGGACCTTTTTATTGAAAGATGTGTGAGAGAGATTGATGGATGTAAAGCACACATAGTTGCTGAGACAAACTCACAATACCAAAAAAGGAATTGATCAAAGCACTAATAGACTTGTAAGTTCCCATTCATGAAAGCATAAACATTTAAATGGGTTTTTAGAACTAAATGTTATGCATATCTGGGTCATCCAAATCTTAAAATAGTTTGTCTATTGGGCCCGTAGTTCTCATTCCACTAAGTCTGATGAATTTGGAGCGTGTCCACTTGGACTGAGGCGCTGCTTGAAGGATGAATGTGACAATAGTATGCAAATGTAGTCTTTCGGACAAACCAACAGATGGGCCGCGCTGACACCAGATCATTAGACATTACTTTTGTCAAAATGAAGTACATTTTGTGGTGGGCATATTTAGTTTTTTAGTTTTTTTTAGATCGCATCAACATTAAGAGGAGAGGAGTGTGGCCATCTGCCTACCTGTCAGTCCAGCATGTGATTGACTGCACCAATTTTGGCACCTGTCACAGAGGGGACCATGCTGGAGTGTCGGAATACTCGCACAGATACCGGACGAGACATCCTACTACCGGGCCATCCATAAGGGTAAGGAAAGAGAATCACAGGCAATCAATTTGATACTGGGTTGTGTTCAATCTGACCGTGTCAATTTGCAGGTTTTTTTTGGTAGATAATTACTGGGTCGATTGACATTAAACAAAAACCTGGCAAAACAAGAAGTAACTCTGATAGTATTTCAGCACTGATTCATGACAATGGGCTCTAAACTTTCCCAAAATCTCACAAGCCCTCAAAAGTGTAATTGTTCTCTTGTCCCAGTCAAAATGAAGAAACCAAAATGTTCTCAGGGAATTGGCTGATTTGTGTGGTGTGGACATTATTTATTTCACTGAAAAAAAGCTGTTTAAATGTTGACAGTTAATAAAAATGATGTGTTTTTCTTTTGTGATATTAACTAATTGGGATGATTTCATATATACATGTGGCCCGAGTATGCCAGTGCTCCTTGTCTTCTGCTTCTAACAAAAACGTTTGTAGCAAGTACTGTACATCGAGCATAATTGCCTACTCATAGAACCCCATTTCCAAGTACTGCAGTTGACTTTTCTTCTAATCAGTGCATAGATGACAATTTCCCTTATCTTCCCAGAATGCCAGCCCTTTACCTAGTGAGGGACTTGCACAAACCCCTGGACAGTGCAGCGTGGTCCAAAACTATACCCTGTGGAAGATGGATGACTTTGGACGGGACAAACTGATCTTTGCACGTGGCCCAGTTAGGTTTAAGGATTAAGATTTTCCACTTTGCATTCAAATTTATAGACCAACACTGTGAAACCACTGGACAATGCCACAACAATTGATGCATGTGAATATACTGCATCAATGCTAATATCTGAAACATGTCAAATCATTTTTGCCATTTTGTGTGTGATGATCTATCGCATGAACACTGAGCATATTTGATTTGGAATGTATGTCTGTACAGAATAGAGTTTAGTTAACTCTACTGTATTAAACCAGTTGTTCTCAAACTGTGGTATAGGTACTGGTGGTACTCAGTTATTTGCAGTTAACATCTTAATTTGAGCGGCGGTGGTGCAGTGGGTAGATGCTCGCCCTTCAACTGGAGGGTCGGTGGTTCGAGTCCCTGCCCGAGCACACGCTGTCAGGCCCTCCCGTGGACCCACCACCTGCGGGAGGTACCCTTAAAAGGACTGGTGCAATGTGGATTGGGCAGTGGTCGAAGGCCGGAGTTCCCTGCTTAGACTGCTGCCTCCACGACCCGGTTTTAGACAAGCGGAAGAAAATGGATGGATGGATGGATCTTATTATTATTTATTTCGACTTGGTTTAACCCTAATTTAGACCTAAACTAGCACAGGTGGGTCACTTCAATAAAATATTACTTGCAAAGCCAAATATTTTCTAAGATTTGGGGAACACTATATTATAAAAATACAATATATTATAAAAATACAAAAATCCACCATTTCTCCAATGTTTTGATTTTTAGTTGTGGAATAAAGGCCACTAAGATGTTGGAGGCATACACTGGGGGCCTATACTTTGACCATATCGAGCGTCCTCCCAGTAACCACATTGTGTCTGTGTCCGGCTGGGGAGTGGAAAATTGCACAGAATACTGGATAGTCCGTAATTTCTGGGGAGAGCTGTGGGTGAGTCATCGTTGCATAGTAACTTCTGCCTCACTGGCTTTTAGACCTGGCATTTTCAAACTTGATATCGGCAAATGGTAGGTGCACTCAATTTATAACCTTAGTGACCATTTTTTTCCCTTCTCTTTCCGAAGGGAAAAAAAGCCTGGGCCAGGATTGTGACAAGCACCTACAAAGAAGGAAGTGGGAGTAAATATAACCTTGCTTTGGAGGAAGACTGCATTTACGGGGGAGTCATTGTTCCATCAACTTACCAATGAAAATAAATTCTGCAGAAATAAAAGGGTTTACGTTGTCAGTCATGAATTTAGTCCATTTATGCAGAAAAAGGAGATACAGCTCAATTTGCACTGATTATGAATCCAATCCAACTTTATTTATAAAGCTCTTTAAAAAAAACAAGGTCGGCCAAAGTGCTGTACACAGCCTAACTAGAACACATCACAAATATTAAATACAGAATAAATAAACAAGAGTATAAAACCAGTACAGACACAGAAACGAAACAGCACTAACAATAAAAGCAAATAAAAGTCAAAATCTCAAATGGAGTTAAAAGCCAAAGAGAGAAGGTGTGTTTTAAATGAAGATTTAAAAACAGTGAATGAATCAGTCTAAGGTGCAACAGCAATTCATGCCACAGTTTTGGGCCAGCGGCCTAGAATGAGCAGCCCCCTCTGATTTATCTCTGTGTCTTAGGGACGACCAAGAGCGAATGATCTGCTGACCTGAGAGAACGTGCATGGCTGGTGTATGGTAGTTAAACCTGGTGTCTTGGAAAAAGCCACTCTTTTGAAAATAAACCCTTTGCCAGTTTATGTACATCCAAATTTGTGTCCAAATACTGTCAATATAAATGGCTTTATAAAGGCTTACTGACAGCTGGTGTCAGAACTCCCTGATTGGATGCAACTCAGCATGAAGTGGTGGTGGTCTCCATGTGTGAACTTGGCAACACAGTGGGTGAACTTGTTAGCAATTCTGGTCCAATGTGTGGAAGGCTGAACACGCGGGCTACTTTCCAATGAGCTATAGCTAGTGACAGCATGGGATGATGTGATGGGGTTTGGAATACAGCAAACAACAGAGATGCTACATACGTGTTTACAGGCTTTGTCTTTGTATGGAGGTGCCATATCTGTAAGGATTTGAAACATCAAACTATACAATTTTTAATATATAAAAACCTATTTTCTCATATTTTGACATATATTTTACATTAGATTACTTGGTATATGGGCTATGGGTGATGAGTATGGCCTTTCACTGTAACTACAGTATGGACCAATGTCATTTAGTTGCAGTGTTGACATTTAAAGACATACAGTGCCTGGTCAAAATAAAAGTCCCAACCAGGATTTAACTAAGCAAATAGGTAAGAGCCTCCTGTAGTTGTTTGGGTCTAGGTTCAGCAACATGTGCCCAAAGAAAGTGCTAACTACCTGAATATACTGAATGAACAGGTTATTCTGTCAACGGATTATTGATACAGCCCTGCACGTTCTCTCAGGTCAGCAGATCAGTCTCTCTTGGTTGTCCCTAAGACACAGAGGTCTCAGGATTCAGGATTCATCATGCTCCATTTGTGAAAGAGTGGTTCAGGGAGCATGAGACATCATTTCCACACATGGATGGGCCACCACATATCACAGAGAATCATTGGGATGTGCTGCAGAAGGCTTTGTGCAGTGGCCCAATGGCTCCCGTCATCAATGCAAGATCTTGGTAAAAAAAATAAAGACAGTCCAATGAAATATTAGTGTCTGACCTTTTTTTTTGGCCAGGCAGTGTAGTGGTCCATGTAAAAAAAAAATCTTTGTGTATCAGTATTACATCAACATCAGAACTGTACAGCTATATAAACAATCTAACCTTTAAATATCAAAACAATGCTTGTCACAACTTGACAATGCAGGTACAATTAGGGGTGGGACAAAATATTGATTTATCAAGTTTTTTTTTGTTTTGTTTTTTCGGAGATACGGTATCGGTATATCACTATTTATAATATTTTGTATACTTCACAAAAATCTAATCTGGCTGTATTTTGTTTCTTATTTTCAGAAAGTTGACTTATTTGTGAGATCAATTTGAAGTATTGAGCATTCTAATTAACTGTATTGCATTAAAAAATCTATTAATTGGAATACAGTTTAAATACTGTATTTATTCCTTTAAAAACATGATATATTGGTCATTATGTGCAATATATCGAGCCCTGAGGCCTAAAAGTGTACATGTGGAAAAGAGCACTTGGAGAGAACCCCCCTAGAGAAAAAATATATATTTTTTAACCAATTCATATCAAGAACACAATTCAGGTAGCAGCTGATAAATGTATGATTATAAGATTTCTACTCTAAAATAAAATGCCAGTCTGTGGTACTGAATAAACAGGTAGACCAATTCAATTGAAGCCCTAAAAATGTCTGCTAAATTTGGCAACAGGCGGAGAGAGTGAAAATTGGCAAAAGGAAAACTTGGTACACCTGAGACAGTTTGACCCAAAAACCTGCATTTCTCGTCACAGCTCTATGCAAATACAGTGGAATTACTGTCTGGATTGGTAAAAATTGAGAAATGAACATTGGGTCCCCTGGGGAAAGGGCACAAAGCATGGCGGCTGAACTGCAGTTCTTAGAGAAAATTTTAGTTTACCACCATTTACAAATTGAGGTCAAGGAAACGTGTTCAAAACAGCTTGGTCTTTGTGTTGATCGGCTATTTTCATTAACTGCTTTTATGGTTTTTAGGTCAGGGAGTGTATTTTCTGACAACTGCTTATGAGTTTTGCATTAGTTCTGTTAATATGAAATTTTCCTTAACAGCTAATAGTTGTATGTAAGCTGTGCATGCCAGACCTCACTTATGATCAGAAAATTTATCAAAATTTATAAATTTATTATTTATTAATTAAATATTAAGTTCTTCTTTAGGTTTATGTTGGTAGAAATTTGTTATATATTCCTCCGTAATTATAGTCCACAACTGTCCAAAAAGAAAAAAAATGCTTTATCTGACGCTGTTCTATGATGTAACGTAGGCGATCATAATTATTATTTTACTTTAGTCCCTCCCCTGGCCTCTACAGCAACATCAGATCAGAGTTTGTGGGTTACTACTTTGACCAATAGTTGTCCAGTTTTACTTTAGTCCCTCCTCTGGCCTCTACAGCAACATCAGATCAGAGTTTGTGGGTTATCACTTTGACCAATAGTTGTCCAGTTTTACTTTAGTCCCTCCCCTGGCCTCTACAGACTACAGACAACTAACGCTGTCCATACACCAAAGCGACCATCAGCCACCTGAAGTCGTCCCTCACTTCCGAATTTTTGATGTATATTTCTTAATACCCCCATGATGAAAGCCGTCTGACCAGTTTATGGCTGACTGAGCATGTTAAATCACCGTCTCGAGTCTGTAAGCACAGACCCAAGGACTGGCTAAGCAATAGCATAGCAATAGCTTAGCGGAGATTTACATTACGTCACTTCCTGTTATCTTTGTTCAATGTCTAGTGCCATCTGCTGCTTTAGGAGGGTAATTACATGACGCGCATGTGCAAGGCACGATCTTTGGGCCGCTTCAGTGTCTGACGAGGGAAAAGGGAGACTCAAACGCCAGAAAACGGGGCTGACGAGAGGAGGTGGGCCATCTCTTTGGTGGCTTTCTGGGCGGGTATTTGGTGTGTTAAGGTCTTTACATCATAGAACAGGGTCAGATAGTCAGGGACAGGGAGCGATCATGGTCGTACTTTGTGACTTGCTGCTCTGGCACATTTCAGAGCCACAGCGCTTGAGTCCACACTTAAGTACTTATTTATTTTTTACTTTGAAACTTTTTCTTATTTTAGAAAACCTAAGACCACATAACAATGACAAGCTGAAAAAGTGTCGCTGTCACTGGTCCCAGATTAAAGATCTGACGAGGTTTCCCCCATGTACAATATACTCTAGCTTGATACATCCTGACCGAGATCTGACGATGGGTCCCCGGGTACAGTGCAGGATGGGTGGAATCTTTGGCAAGGGCACATCCTTATTTAAAGTCAGCAGGGAGAAGAGGCTTGTTCTCCCCCTGGAGTGGATGGCTATGTTTGTAAAGAGGGGGTACACTCAGAAACACAATGTCCTTTATGTTGATCTAACTGCTATTTTCATTGACTTATTATGTGTTTTTGGGTCATGGTGCAGCTCTGTTTTTGTACCAACGACATTGATCTGCTCTATATCAACACTCCAGATAAACAGAGCCACCTCCCTCATTGACTGACATGCTTTATTAGTCTCAGTGCAGCCATGCTCAGGGACTAACATTCAGTTTAATCACCAGTTATCTACAATGGCGCAGACAATGGCGTCCACCGAGTTTATGTGCAATTACAAAGAGCCTATTTCTCTGCTGTTCGACCGGGGAACAAAAGAAAAAAGAGAACACTTAGATATTGGGTTCTTGGGGATGAAACAATAATCAAAATGCATAAACAGAAGCTGCGGTGCTTTGCTGCTGATATGAAAATGCATCCCATTAACTTGCAGTTTCCATTCAGCATCTCTAGGGAGAACAAAGGATTATCAGAGTGTGTGTTGTTTAATAGGAAGCTTCAGCACCAAAGAAAACCTGAAATAAAGCTGTGTCCGAGTGAACGCTCGCTGCCAGAACAGCTACTGAACATAATTCGGTTGCTCGATATTATGCGATCAAGCCTCCACCCTAGAGCAATCTTTCACGTACAATCAAATTTGCACGCTGATTAAATTTCCCGCATGTTTTCTCATTTGCATAATCACAAACAGGGCTCTGAGTATGAAAACACACAGTCATTTTTGGAGCAGTGAGTTAAAAGGGGGAGAAATTGAGGCTTGGGGGTGGGGGAAGAATGCGTCTTGCAAATGTACATAAACCGTTTTCATACGGGTGATTCAGCATTCATCTTCATTACACTGATCAATATGGCCAAATGGATTTTTCAGCAATTCCTACAAAGCCATTATGTATTATCTGAGTGATCAATATGTTTCTCAGTAAACACCAGCATGGAGTGGAAGGGCGTTTTATGAAAAGTTTATTACCACGGCCTTGTGGCGGTGCTGAGGCGTGGACTATAAGATGAAATACATTTAGAGAATATGCACTTAAGCAAAGCAATGATTTATACACTATAAGACTATAGGGATGCCTGACTGCACAAACAATGATTTCTTTATTAGCAATTTGAAAATGATCTCACATTTTATTTTCTATAGCCCTTAACTACATTGTATCTCCCTCATTAAGTACAATGCAATACAATGTGTAACAAACTGCAATAACATGTAACTACATTGTACATACAGAATGGTTCAGGTTGGGGTTAGGGTTATTTACAATGTATTTACATGTTATTACCGTTTGTTACACAGCGTATTAAATTGTACTTAATGAGGGCGATACAATGTAAAAGTGTGACCCCCCCCAAAAATCAATGTATGTTGACAGAATGTTTATACTACCAGTTTTGAGTCTATTAGTAAATCTAAGGTAAACTATAGCCTATAAGTTAAACTGCAGAGCCTATTATGAATTATTAAGAAACGATATCTTTTTTTTTAGTTAACAAAATATTTTTGGTAAATAATTTAAAAATCTAATAAAAAATGTTGTTTATTATTAGCATGTGCTGTTTATTTATTTATTTATTTTTTATTTAACCTTTATTTAACCAGGAAGTCTCATTGAGTTTCAGAATCTCTTTTTCAAGAGAGACCTGGCCAAGGTAGCAGTCCAACCACAAAACAAATGCATACCTAAACAACAATTTTACATTTTCATAAAAAAACAAGTAGAGTTAAAACATAATGAGCCTCTCAGCAAAAACAAACACATGTCTCCATCACCACATTCTTGATGGTAGCTTTAAATTTATTAATGGAGATAAGTGTTTCTAGTTCAAGCTCTTTCTGTATGTTATTCCATCCCCATGGTGCCGAATAGGAGAAGGCTGTTTTTCCCAGTTCGGTTGAAATTCGGGGTACATTAAAAAGTAACCACTTAGAGCGAAGCTGATAGGTACCAGAGCTAAAAGAGAGGAGGTTACAGAGGTACAGTGGAAGATTTCCAAGTATTGCTTTATAGATAAAGATGTACCAGTGCTGTTGTCTACGAATTGTAAGTGATGTCCAACCAACTAAATCATAA
>JAVQKC010022838.1:0-14128 GCA_036025475.1 Philypnodon macrostomus | reverse complement strand
CCAGTGGTTATGTTAGTACCAGTGGTTATGTTATGTTAGTACCAGTGGTTATGTTATGTTAGTACCAGTGGTTATGTTAGTACCAGTGGTTATGTTAGTACCAGTGGTTATGTTACGTTAGTACCAGTGGTTATGTTAGTACCAGTGGTTATGTTACGTTAGTACCAGTGGTTATGTTAGTACCAGTGGTTACGTTAGTACCAGTGGTTATGTTAGAACCAGTGGTTATGTTAGTACCAGTGGTTATGTTAGTACCAGTGGTTATGTTAGTACTATGGGCTGCATATTTTTTATCTTTTGATCCTCTTCTAAGTCAAAGACTTCTTGTCTCTTTAATAATACATAGCAAAAGTTACACTGAGGAAGATAATTGAAAATCTTTATAATCCCAGGCTTTACATGGAAACAAAACTGCCACTGAGTATTTGAATGTTTTGTTCTGTTTTTTGTTTGGGTTTGCCTTGAAACATTGTTGATGTTGCTGGACCTAGAGAGGATGCTGTATGAATTTGCCAAAAACATTGAGCCCTACTTGAGCAGCTTACAGTCCTACTGTGGATTTAAGGAAGCTCGTTATGTGTGCACAAATTGTTCTGCATGTCTAACCTGTGCCTTTCTTCTTTTCAGGGAGGACCCATTCAGAACAGGAAATCAAAGAGATGCCTAGAGCTTGTAGCCGGCAGTGACAATGAGTTCGGCTACCAGCTGGCTCTTCAGAAATGCACTGGACAGAAATGGTTCATCACAAATGTACTGTTTAGCAGTTCCTTATAATGAAGTGCCAAAGGGACACCGGACTGCCCTGGCTGCACAGAAGGATTGTGCACATGTGTTTGAGTGAATTTGAAAGGGCCTATAGAAGAGCATATGGCTGAAAAAGTAACAAGCAGCGGAACTCACATTGTAAACTTTAAACAGCCATACTAGACCATTTCTGAAAGGGCGGTATCCAGTCTATTTTGTGGTTCATTAGTCAGATTACTGTTGACTTTAAAGAAAGGGTCCAATAAGATTTTGTACTTTGTTCATATCTGCTACTGTGTAGCAAGCTTTCTGTAACGTTTTAGTGTCTCAGGTCTATAGGTTGTAAAGTTATGGGCAAGTGTTGGAATACATCAGAATAAAATGAAATATTTTATAAATGTACCTGTGCATACCACAAATTTGTAATATATAAACAGTTTGAAAAACCTTTGAGTACTGTGATCTTTTTCCAAGTCATCTCTAGTATATATGTGAAAATAGTGATGTAGCCAGTTTGTTTAGACAAACTCGGGGGCAGCAGTAGAGCACTGTAGAGTACTTCTCCAATGGTGAGTGTACCTGGGAGATACGATAGTGCAGTCTGTTTTCAACATGTCAGTCCTCATTGCCATCCATATTCTGCATCACAACATGTCATTAAAAATACATCCCCACTTTCATCAAAGGGACATCACTTACCAACACGTTTTAACACATGCAAAAAGAAAACCTGCATGCTTCAACATTTGAATGAAGCAAATTCAACAAACACTTGCCATGTACATTATTTACAATGCCTTTTAAGACTTTGCTGGATTTTTCTAGCTTCATATGTACATTGGCTTAGTATACCACATCTACATTAATCACCCTTGGTTTGTTCAGCTCAGCTTATGCAAAACAATGAGTTGAAATGTGCTTATTTCACTTTTGCTTCGCTGTGAGGCATTAAATTCTGAACAAATACGAGCAGATAACACATCGAGCTGTAGCCCACGATGATGGAGCTGTGGAGCTTTTTCTGTCTCCAAATGAGTCACATGCAATATCTCTGTGAGGTGCTGGCCTGATTTAGATGGTGATAATATGTCTGCCTCTGCTAGCATTTTCAAAATGACTGCCATTTTCCTCACCATGGAAATGAGACACAGATGTTAACAGGGCTGAGATGCTCACAAGAAATGTCAAGCCAAATAAAGACATGTTCTTACAGTTTGTCAAATGTATACCAGCAAATAACCTTAATTCATTTATCTTCACCCTGGAATGAACACCCCTTGATAAAATCTATGCTTTCACCTCTTTTACATTCTCTCTATAGTTCTATAATTATTTTTTTGCCTCTTGTGGGAAAACGATCTGAGAAGCAACTTATCATGTTCTGTCATTATTCCTGCCCCTGTCGCCACAACATAAAACATTAAGGCACATATTCTTGGCATGAGGAGCATAGTGATGAAGGGAATCAGCAGAGTTTTGAAAGCCATATGGTACTGAGGAAACAGCTTGTCAGAAGTGTGAATGAAAGCAGGGCATCTCAAAGAAGAGCATATGCCTGTTATGTGTGTGTGTCAGATGAGCCACAGGTAAGATTAGCCATTGGCAGACAGAAGAGGTGGGACATATAGGTTAATTCTGTACTCAAGTAAATTGTTAATCCAAAACATTGTTACTCGAGTAAAAAAGTATAGCATAAAACTACTACTATACTACTACTGCTATAAGAGTCTGCAGCCCCCACAGTAAGAAGCTCCGAGGTTTGATGATGACTGGATAAGGATTCTGTGATGAGTTTCTGTATGGAGTCTCCATGTTCTTACCACGTTCTTCCGAATCAACCTTAAAACCAACAAAGATGCTCCTAACCAAGACCCTGGCTCAACATCTGGATCTGACATCTGACAGGAAGGGTGGATCAAATGCAGAGAATTCATTTTGGGATAACACAAGGATACTTAAAATTTGAAATGCACAACAAATCTAAGTCAACATCAACCCTAAACGACATGTCTCATCCCTCAGTATGTACAGCGTTTAAGCAGGAAGCAGATTTCCTAGAACAATATGAGTGGGTGTGAGAGCTATGTTCCCCGCGAAGCTAAAATGCTTCACATGTGGATAAATGTCACTCCTAATTATTTTCTAGCGGGGTGAATTCGATGTGTAACTGTGTTGTCATGGTTACAGGTCCTAAAATCTTAAATGTCCCCAGCCTTCTGACTATAGGTGAGCACAAATGAAAAATACCTAAAGAGCAGAATGTAATTGGCCGCAGACGCAGATGTAATTTTAAACTCTGGCCTTTTTATGTTCTTGCTTGAATGATTTCACATATATGCAAATGAATATGACAAATTCATTTATGTTCATGCACATCTGAACGTGAGCTACGGGGACAGAAGCAGAACAAAGATGAAAAGGAGATTAGAGGAATTAGATTTAGTCATGTGATAATAATGTTATGTGCAGCTATGAAGACAAATGTAATGAGCTGGCAATTTACATGATTCAATTTAAAAGCTTTAAAAATCAGTCATTACTAAAGTTCACTCTAGGTTACCTGCTGTGTGTCCCTCTTTCAGCTGATGAGTGGAAGCCATGCCTCACAGTGTTCTGGGTTTACCTTTTGGATACCAGTGATAAAGAAATGTTTGTAAAGAAACCAATAAACAGTAGTACAGATAGACTAATGTAATGCAAGAATTAAAAGGTCAATGAAATAGAACAGCGCCTTATTGGAGACCAAACATCAAGTGTGTAAAACTGCAGGTGAGCTTTAATGACAGTCAGTAAGTGTGGGTCCAACAAAAAGACTAACGCAATCGAGGTATTAATGATCACTAATCAGTGCAGTGGTGAGGCTTCGGCCTAACAGCTGGGGTGGAGAAAGTAGACTACAAGTGAAGAAACACAAAGATTAAAGCACAAAATAATCTATTTCCATAACAAAAACACCCAGTACATGTGCGACTGCAAACAATAATCACAAATAACCGAAAGTGAATCCCCAGCACTACCAACTATATTTAAGTAAAGCCTACACCAACTGCTATTAAAGAATAAAAGCTTTCAAATTTTGTACAAATGTCTATAAAACAAACAGCAACCAGCACTGTGCAAATAATGCAATTGAGTACGATGCAATTATTACTGAAAATGATGAAAAGTAAAAACAACAAGTGGCTCACCAGAAGCAGCCGTGTGCACACTGACTTTTATAACCTCCGTCATGTGATCACATCACATGACCACATTAACCGCTGCCACAAATGATTTACCATTATGAAACAGGGCCAAGGCATGGGTGAAAATCTGTGCTTTTAAATTCTAAAATATTTCCTCTACTTGCCCGTTTTCAGTCTGGTCAATAGTTTTCTTTTTTCATCGAAGCTTTATAGCATTAATCATTATCTGTCACAAAACAATCTTTGTAAATTCAATAAGCATTAACAAGCGCGACTATATCAACTGTGACACTTTATCCATTACAATTTGCCTGATTTGTGACAATGATGGATGAGTCTCCCGTAGCAGAGTCCCCATAGACCTCATAAAATACTGACAGTGGGCATAAACTCCATTATATTCAGAATGTTTAAGCATTTAATCTGTTTTACTGGAGTTAAATTTGTGGGATTCTGTCACATTGGATTTGTCATTGCCATTCTTTGAGTCAAACTATGCACGATCACCAATGTTTTGTGAAGACGCAGATCATTCTTACTACCGTCTAACTTTACACTCATTGGCCAATTTAATAGGTAAACCTTGGACAAAATACCTTTCCCTGGAGTGGATATTCATCTGATATTTTTGCCACAGAGATGGTTGTAACGTCCTTGTAAAAATCCCAGCAGTTTCTGAAATACATACAAATAAGTCCATGCTATATTCAGAATCACAATTTCTCCATTCTGTTTCTGAATTTGAGCAGGTCAGTCTTGTCTCAGAAGTAGATACTTTAAGCTCCAGCTATCTGAATGGCTAAGTGGCAGTTATAATGTAATAATTGGTTAGATTTATATTGCACTCTACAATGCCTCAGGGTTTTCAAGTGCTTACATATTTGGTTGTACCTAATAAAGTGGCTTATACCGGATTTAGTGCCACAACAATTGACGTCCGTTGCAGACCCTGTCAAACAAAGGCATTTCAAGCAGCTCCTTTTTATCAACGTATAGAAAGGCTCCAAACTAGGGCAATACAAGAAAATATAATCGCTTCATTCTTGATTCATTTCACTGCACTGTAGGGTAGACATGTGAGCACTCCACCAAGTTACACGTCTATTTCTGTCCTTCCTCATGTTGAGGGATTTTGCCACATTCTGCCAACACGTGGTTTGATCAGCTCCTGATAACTAAATTCGTTTTTATATTCACTTGTTGGTTACAGCTACGGCTCTGTTCCCGCTCGTCACATATTTAGTTATAAATAAAGTGCCCTCTCCTTGTAGTGTCCCTGTTCTGAAATATTTCTGGTGAAAGTGACACATCGGAGCTGTCTTTATGCACTTGACTCACATAATCTGTCAATCACTCTGCCTCCCTGCCTCCCACTCACTTCATTTTATTAGACTCCATGTAAAACAGTCAGTTGGCCTATATTTTAACTATGCAGACATAAACCTTTCATTAATGATTTACCCTATTGGCCCTGAGGGGATCATTAGACAGCAATGATAAATTAAGAGTTAATAGCTAATCTGCTAATCTGACTTTAAAATGCACCTTTTAATTAAGCAAGAATAATTACTCAGTCAATAGTACAGCACAACAGAAGTCATCGGAGAGGTTTTGTTAAGAGCAAGGTACACAAATATTAAACCAATCACATCTCCAATACTAGAATCCATCAGGAATAATGTAAGGGAGCTGATGCTTTATTTCAATCTTCACAGCTTTTTCACAGCTGTTTTTATATTTTTTTTAGAAGCCAACTCCAGACCGCTACTTGTTTTATGTACGTACAGGCCACGTGTGCTTCATGTGTGAGACCGTGATGAGAGAAAAACAAAGGAAGAGGGAAGGGGTGCCTCCATCAAACTTGGATTTTTATTATCATTTATTTAATTTTATTTTTTTTAACAAATTTTCATCAAATCAGGTAGTACAACTTTAAACTTTCAGCTTGTTCCTTAATATATAAAACCCCAGAAAGTGCTCATGATCCTGGCTCTTACCGTTTGATTGTGCATGACCTGAGGGCTACTGCAGCACTGAAACCAGAAATGTACAATGCAAAGTTCAAATTCATCTTTCATTTTTTATATTTTTCACAAGTGATATTTTCTTAAAACAGGTTTGTTATACGTTATTGTTATACGTGCATTTGGAGCACTATATTCTATTCTTTTATGAGTTGTAGCTACTGTGCCATACTTAACCCACACTTGAAGTTAAAAGCACTAGCTGAGCACCGATAATAAAAAAATTTAAATGCTGATTTAAACCACAGATAAACAGAAGCTGATGAAGAACTATATCCAACAAACAGGTCTGCAGCCAGATGGAGGCAATAATCTAAGGGTAGACAGTGCACACCTGGTCCTGGTCGTATTAAAGGTAGAGTACACACACAGCACAAAATGCAATAATCCTGTGTATATTGAAGCGGAAAATCCATCAATAGTCTTTTTCTGTCCTTACAGGACCCAGTTAGACGAGGCTACATGGCAAAGCAGAAGGCCACTTAGGAACTTTATTGAACACTTCTCAGTATTTTCTCTAACCTAGTATTGTCTTATACTGTTTGAAAAATTAAGTTACTTCTATCAGTTCTAATGCTTTGGAAAACACCATTTCACAGTGTGGAGAGCTCTGTTGGGATACAAAGAACAAATCAGATTATCTTATTGAGTGTGTCTTGTTTGTTTATGAATAATACGTTTGTTTCTGTAAATTTATTTATAATACTGCCGTATTGAGTGAACATATAGGTCCCTTTTGTGATACACAGCCTGAAATGTTCAACAGTTCAATTTTACAGTATTTACAGCTAATCCAGAATGAACCAATAAATTGCCTCTGTGAAGTGGTGTCATTGCGGGGTTTTCAATGTGAAATTAGCTTTGCTTTGTAAAACTGAATGTACTTAATTATATACCACACGCATGAAAAGACGGTTGACATGTTAGGACTGAGTGCAGGTGCATGTAACAATGCTCAACACTCAACTGATTATTAACTTGAGGTAAGCACATCAAAATCTCTGCACGGAGATATTTCTGATGACCCCATTATCTTGTATTCTATGACAACCATTAAACAACGGCAGAAGCAAGGGCAAAATGTGAACTATTGCTTTTATTACTTTCTTTGCTTTGTAATCTTCTGCCAGTGATCCCAATGAGGAAAGACTCAGCAGTGTGGCAAACTGGATCAAGAAACTCTGATCTCATCCTACATGAGATGATGGAATTTGAGGGGGCTTTTTCATGATAATAACAAACAGGCTGGGTGGGCAATGTATTATTTTCGTTGGATTTCTTTTATATATATATGGTACTGGGGAATCCTTATATTTAATATCATATTTGGGGAGTCCCTGTTAGTATTGTGCAAATTATTTGTCCTTATTAAGCATTCAAATCCAATGAACACAGCACTATATTATTTTATTTTTTTTAATATTTTGTCTGTTCTTCACCGGCATTAGAAGCAGCCATGCAGGCTCGAGGTAAGAACTTATTGGCTGGTCAATTCAGGGTTTGTGAACTCTATGACTCATACTGCAGCACTGTGCCATGACTCCTAACCTCAGTCAATACCAAGGCTGACGATACTTCCCAAGGTTGTTGTGGGTCACTGACAATCATGATTAATGGTGTCAGGTAGCAACAGTTAGGCTACACCTCAGTATATGTCTAAAGCCACAAATCTCAGCACTTGATAGTCCCTGATATAGTGACCATCACCTGCAGAAACTCCTGTGAAGAGGCCTCGGTGCACGACAGACGATCAGAGTTTGACTGACAGGATGAAGGATTTCCAATTTCAGCAGGACCTTGGCATTGGGCCAGTGCTAAAGCATACTGAGATAAACCAATGTGTCCTGTGCGCCACCACAGGGTTTAGGGAGAACGAGATGGCAGTGCAATCTCAGTGAGATCAATGAACTGGTATTTTCAGCATTATATTGACCTTTGCAAAGGAGGTTGTGTCTTGCAAGTGTTGGTTTGTTAAAGGAAAACAATAGAGATGTAACCTATAAAAAAGTCACCATCTTTAGCCACCAACCAACACAACAACACATAACCAAGTAGAACAGACATATACTGCACATATTGAGTGAATACATGGCATAATAAAACATTAAATACTGTTCGATTTACAATTGCACTAGAATAATTAAATTTTCAATTTTGTGTCATAAGCGCCTCTAGTGGACAAAGGTTACATGGCTTATAATTGAGAACAGAATCATAAAAAAAGAAAATATTCTAACTTCAACCACAACGCATCAGTAAATGTAGTTCATTTAGATTTACCAATACATGCTTAAAAGGTTTTGTGGATCATTGGATTTGGCTATTGGCTATTGGATGAGGTAGGATGAGACTTGTATGCTGGTGCTTGCCTCAGTGTGTAAGCAAATCAAGAACAAAGATTATGTTTTTGTTTGTTTTTTTTATCAATGAACATTTTGTCTATCTGGGAACAAAATATTATATAATAGATAAGGCACTGTTTCATAAAATGTAAGCTTGCAAGTGTATAAAGTGGCATTGTATCTTCTGCAAGACAAAATGTAGGCCTCTACAGTGTATACAGACCGTGTTGATGACGTTGTGAATCTCAGTTGGGAGATTGTTATTGTTATGGGCTTGTGCTGCCGCAGGACACTGGAGCACTTCATAAAATAGATGGCGTAGCAAAGAACAGGAATTATTTCAAAATTACTTTTACAGTCAACATCAAGGGACTGAAACACAGGCTGGGACAGACATAAGTAAAGCAAGGATTATAAGGAAGGATGACTGTTGCAAGCATAATGAGAATCTTCTTGATGTAGCGTTACATAGAAAAACATGACACTTATTGGATATTTTGTTCACAGTAGACGGGGTCATTAGACAGTCAATGGGCCACAGCTGATGCTACATTGTATAAACGCAGCAAAATTATTTGGGTGTGCCTTGGGTGCTGCAGCCTTTGACCCAACTCAACATAAATGATCCATTAGAGAAAATAGGAGGATGCCAGTGACGAAACATTTACATAGCCATTGGTATTTCTCTCATTTTAGCCAAAGCTACAGCCATCATCATAATGTTGAAGGCATCCTGGCTCATTACGGCCGCATCAACATGAAACGCCTGGAGACGTTATGAGTGCATTCAAATTCTGATGTTCTTAAAAACAAGGGTGAGTTGTTTTGGTTTGGATTCTTTCATTATTACTGTGTTTTTCACTTGAATGCTGCTCTTTTAATTATATGTTTAGCTGTGGTATGTCAATTTAAGAACAACATGGAGAGTGTGTAACATGAAAAGTATGATGCAACATTTGGTTTGCAAGTCTTTGTACGAACTTGTTAAGGTTATACCAGTAAATCCTCAGCCTCCATATAATCATATCCTCTGCATCCTCTTTTCTCACACCCACTTCATTCTCGTTCACCATATCCATACATCAAATGTTTGGTCTTCCTCTAGACCTCTTGCCTGGCAGCTTTTAAATATTTGCATCCTGTGAAATTATCACAATCCGTCTGTTCAAACCATCTTAATCATGGTCTCTGATCTAACACATGTTGCCCCTGGTTCTGCGGGTCTCACACCTGTTGGATACATCTGTCTAATGGTCTTAAGCAAAGGACTTCATTTGCTTATCATCTTGGCTGTGACAGGTTATTGTTTGGAGATACTAATGCTGTATGTGTGGCAGTACAAGCTGCAGCCTCAAACTTCCTGGACCCTTGTGTAACAGTAACAGGCTCCTGTGTAACAGTATGGAACAATCTCATGATGACTGAAAATGCCCACATGTGAAACTATTAAATAAATTATATATTTTTGCACACATAAATTGAACACTGTTTGTCTGTCTTAATTCACTTATCTGTGCGCCTAATAATGGGTTAACTTTATATTCTTCAGGTGAAACTCCTGCAGTGGCGTTGTTGGACTTACACTAAAGTTAATAATGCATCGTCTCACCGTGTCACGTATGTAAAAACACATATGAAAATGCAGCAGATACTAACAGTTGCAACAGACTAAAATGAACACACACAAAATGAAATCCAGAAAGGGGCTGGCAAACCAGAGAGGACATTTATTCAGACATTTGTTCAAGCTGTGAAGTAGGTGTAAAATCAAAGTATTTTTTCATTGTGCAAAATATTTCCAGCCTAGTTACATTCATTCAGTGGAGCTGCAGTAAAATGGGTTTGATTATCCACAAGCCAAGATGTCCCACTAGATTTACCCCCCGCCTCTCTGGCCTCAGCTCCATGAGGGAAGCGTCAGAAGACTTTATTTTTATTTCACAAACAGCACGGCCTTTTGCAATTATTTTACTGTAAGAATACAAATTTGCAGAGACCTGAACACTTTTAGGCTGTACAGTTCTGTGCAATGTGTGACAGTGTGAGCAAAGAGCAAAGAGCAAAAGCTGGTATTTTTAAACTTCTGTCAAGTTTTTTTGGTTTTTGGCCAAATACCAAATTCTATTTTCCAATGTAGAAGCATTAAAATGGAGAGAAAGGCATCGAGGACCTCAGGCCATTGTCTGTTGTGATTGAACATAATGCAATATTTAACTGATTCTGCTGTCTACTTTCTGCTCACTGCAGTGTAAAGGAATGTGTTTCATGGTTACTCAGTTTATACTTGGGGCTTTTAATGCATTTAAAATATTCCTAGTGTATATCTGTGAGCCAGTCAGTTACCTACCCAACAGAAAGTGTGGAGACAAGTCAGTGCAGCACAAGTGCTCCTGGAAACAAGTGGGCATCATGTCAAAAACAAATGTGTCGGGCAAACTACATTCACAGCAATGACTCAGAGGAGACTGCCCTTCTCAGCCGTCTGAAGTGACACTTGCCTTTAGTATGTTTAAGCAATTTTAGCATTACCAAGAAAATGTTGCATGGTAAACAAGATCTTTGTATGCAGATGGAGTGTCCTTGTTTTGCTTTATTTGCATGTGTAAACAGAGGATTTTAGACCAAGTGAAACTGGTGAATGTAGATGTGAAATCGTGACCGAGGGATGACTGTTTTATGAATCATAACATAACGCCTCAGATGGTTCACTTACTTACTTTTAGGACATTCTGCAAGGACATGGCCCCAGAAGTGACATTTCTGTGGACCTGTAAGCAATTTATTACTGTGACCCCACTAAAAACATAAATCATTACTGACGTTTGGTGAATTCTTACTATTGTGTCAAGCCCATGAAAAGAACAAAAATGTGTGTAACATAATGTAAAAGAAATTGTATAAAAAATATTTTAAGACTGACATGAGCCTACCTCCTCACACACATCTAGAACCCTTTTGTGACATATTTTATGTAATTCCTTGTGGTAATGTTAATGTTGACAATCCACATTTTGTTTAGTCACACTCACAGGAAGGATGTTAGGTGATAAGCCCTGACAGACTGGTATAAAATTGATGAAAATATTTGGGTTTCACCAAGTTAATGATCAAAGAGACTAAACCAGGATTAAACTGGCAAAATCTAAATCAGATCTAAATCAGGACTAAACTGTGCTAAAACCAAAACAGAATTTACAGCCTAAATTCAAGCTCCACTAGAGCTTGAACTGCAAAAGACAGATCAGTATCGAAATAAAACACTCTCAAACCAACAGTGATACCCTTAACAGTGAAAGACACTGAAGGAAATGAGACAAATAACAGTAGAATTCCAATTTCTACTACATACTACATTATTATGCAGCTGCTCATGACTACAAAGTGATATCAATATACGGGCAATTTTGGGTGTGTTTTTGAGTTTTGAGTTGAAGGGGTAGTCTGTAAGGTTCCTAAAGTAGGCATTCCCTCATAATTATTATTTTCCTTAAGTCCCTCCTCTTTGCCTCTACACCAACATCAGCAACACTTTGAGATGTATAGCCGAGTTTACTTTAGTCCCTTTGAGCTGGTCTCTAACAGACTACAGATGACCAATCCTACTTTTTATAGAACAGCTTCAGACAGTCAAATTGAGGCATTTTTAAAACCCTTTACTATTTAAGATAAATAGGGACTACACCTTTAAAAAGCAGACATTTCCAAATAGGACAATTGGGTTTCTCTCTGCGTTGGATGGGGCTGTGGATAAATCATTCCAATTGCAGGTAGGTTTTGGGCCTGGCTCCAATCACAGTGATGTGTCCCTGACAGAGGGACTGGATCTCAATGCCAGGGATGCTCTCAACTGCAGACAGTGGAGGACCCGGTCACATCACTGCAGTCGTCTGAATCGAGTTTGTCTCACAGCTGCTACTCGCACTGTCACTAAGGTCTTATGGGACCTAAGCCTGTCTCAATCTATGCTCCAAAACATCTGTCAACATGTGTAACACGCTCGAGGAACACAATTCAAGGCTGCACCGTGTGGGACAGAGCTATCCACGTCAATACATCTCAAAAGGGGCATTGACTTCTACTTGGGGAACTCCACAAACCTAATCTCTTCACTGACACTGCGGGGGATTAGCATGAAGAGACAGAAAGATGTGAGCAGCCTACACCCACAGATAAATTAGTGGGCAGAATGTCAAAATCAAAATATCCACCACAAATCGCTCAATCATCTTTAAATGAGCTACTTTAGACCTTAAAAATAAAAAAAGATGAAATAAGTACACGTGTTACCTCCATTACAGGATACAGATTAACATGGATGGGCTGCAGCTGGATGATCTGTTCAGACTGTTCAGGTGCCAATTTTCAACTAAAAAGTCTGGAGTAAATGGGGTGTGACGCTTCATATATTCAGTTATGACAAAATCTAGGGCTATTTCCTTGCTGTCATGAACCAGCATAAACATTATTGATGATTCTAGCGTGCCGATAATGAATATTCAGCAGTAGGGTCAAAGGAAAGAAAGCCTTTGAACAGACAGGACTGTGTGATTGACTGATCCTTTCAACGGCACTTTTTTTCCCCAAAAACCTGCAGCTGCCTGGCACAGAGCATTAGTTTATGCAGAATGGCGTCTATAAAGGGAACCAGAAAACCAAACTAGACTTGAACTTGAATATAGCCACTTTATTAGGTACACCCAATCACATAGCAGCAACTTAATGCATTTAGGTATGTGAAATCGAATTGTTTAAGTTTAAATCAAGCATCACAACTGAGAAAATTGAGACATAACCAGGTCTGAACCAGGACTACAGTAAGCCAGGTTTAAACTAGGAACTAGAACAAAACAGGAGTAAATTGAGTCTAAACCAGCACGAAACTGGGACTAAACCAGGTGTTAGAGCTTACACAAGATTTACATTTACTAATAATATCATATGTGTGTATTTACCTTGTCTACTGGTCTGAGATGCTGAGGTAGAATGATTTTGTTGAGACCCTTAGTGTGTATCACCCCAAATATTGCAATGATCTGGATATGGATCAATATTCTTTTCCCAAATACAGGTGAATGTAATCTATGATCAGAATGTGCCTAAACTTGTGTATGATGAGAACAGAGGCAGAACAGCGAGTACAGTTGGGATTAGGATATATTCTGGCAAGTTTGGTCCTGAGGTGCAGGCGATTAAATACTTATTATATCCATTTGTGCCTAACACAAATAGATTAATTCATGTCAATTCTATTTTTCTGTTTAGAGGCAGAAAAGATGTATTACTTTTGTAGTATGCTTGTTATTTTTTGTATTGTAGCCTTAAAGCTGTGTATATTATTTATGCACAACAGACATGGATGGCATTTAGGAAGTGAAGCAATAGTCCTGGTGGAGGTTAATTTACATCAGAAATAAATAACTGACTGATGTTTATAGTTTCCCGTTTTGCTCTTTGGGAGATGAATTGATATCCTAATTTGACAAAATGTAACTGGTGCAATGAATTTACAATATTTTGTTTGTTATGGTTTTGGCTGCTAGAGCATAACACCTTGGAGGAGACCACAACTCGGTGACTTTGATAAATGACTTTTTTGGCTGTTTCCACCAATCTATTGTGATATGGTTGTTGTTTTCTGGTCTTTACAGAGAGAAGCTGGAAGGTTTACCCAGAGAGCACTTTTTCTGGCTCATTTCATATAGGGTCAGATTATACCTTAAAGTGGAGCTAACCCCCCTGTAAGAGGCTAACTCCGCCCCCAGACAATTTTTCAAAAATTCCACAAAAATGGGCAGGGCCGAAGACACAGAGGGGTACGTCCAAGTGTGCGGGG
>JAVQKC010022780.1:0-17716 GCA_036025475.1 Philypnodon macrostomus | reverse complement strand
AAACAATCACGTGTTACAATCAAGTGTGATATGAAACAATCACATGTTACAATCAAGTGTGATACGAAACAATCACGTGTTACGATCAAGTGTGATATGAAACAATCACGTGTTACAATCAAGTGTGATATGAAACAATCACGTGTTACAATCAAGTGTGATATGAAACAATCATGTGTTACGATCAAGTGTGATTTGAAACAATCACGTGTTACGATCAAGTGTGATATGAAACAGTCACGTGTTACGATCAAGTGTGATATGAAACAATCACGTGTTACAATCAAGTGTGGTATGAAACAATCACGTGTTACGATCAAGTGTGATATGAAACAATCACGTGTTACGATCAAGTATGATATGAAACAATCACGTGTTACCATCAAGTGTGATATGAAACAATCACGTGTTACAATCAAGTGTGATATGAAGCAATCACGTGTTACAATCAAGTGTGATATGAAACAATCACGTGTTACAATCAAGTGTGATATGAAACAACCACGTGTTACAATCAAGTGTGATATGAAACAATCACGTGTTACAATCAAGTGTGATATGAATATATATAATGTATGAATGAATGAATATATAATGTATTCAGTTAAGAGTATTTTGTATGAGTTTATACTGTTTAGTAGTGTTATACGTGGATGCTTTGTAGAAACAGTGCCTTCAACTGAACATTATAGGCAATGCAAGGCAAGGCAAGTTTATTTGTATAGCACAATTCATACACAAGGCAATTCAAGGTGCTTTACAGAAAAGACAGTTAAAGAACATAGTACAATTAAAAACACAACAATAAGATTAATTAAATTTAAAAATCAAAAGTTTGAAGATAAGAACCACATTCAGTTGTCATATGCACAGCTAAACAGAGATAACACTGTATGTTGAGTTTCAGTCAGAGGGGGCGGGGTTTGGTCTATGTCACTCTCTTTAATAGGGCTCATTTAAGATGGGTGCTACCAAGCTCACCTGAGAGACTGGCCTAGAAATACTCTATTATATCAATCCATTCACAAAGCTCTTCTTCAGTGAACACTTCAGTTTATGTTGTTGTCGATCATCATATTTGTGGAGAGTTGAACTTGTAAATGACTTGGATAGGACTTGGAGTAATTTGGCTCGGTTAGCCACTCTGGGGATTCAGTTCGCTCATGCTTTGGACTTAATATAGGCACATCTGGATTAAAAACATGCCTCTAAAGATGAAACTGAAACTGAAGCTGCTCAGGTACGTGCTGTGCTTGAAGATCAAAAGTGTTTTTATGTGGATTTATAGAAACCGCAGGAAAGCATCAGGGGCGAGACAGGGATAGGGACAGGGGCAGGGGCAGGGGCAGGGGCAGGAGTGAGAAACAGTGTAAGACATTAAAAACTAACCAGTAATGAACATAATATTGTTCATTTTTGTACGGATAGACAACAGATCTCACTAATATACACTGAGACCTGCTCTTCTGCCTGGAGACAATCCCTCTTCACTTCACTTTGTAAGTACAACTATTATTATATGACCAATGTATTTCACAGTCTTCAAAGTGCTCAAATAAAAAACATAGTGATGCTTAGTGAACAACCGGAGCTGAGGTGGCTTTATTCTACCAACCAGGAGCCAGCTATCTCACTCACATAACCTCATAAAGTTCAAATCTAAAAAGACTAAGCTGTACATTCAGCATTTTTTGTGCAATTTGTGGAAAAGGGTTTTAAATTGTTGTTGAGGATATCTTTGGTCTGTTTACTGACACACTTTGTGCAATACACAGACACTGTATAATGTTATCCAGCTGTTTTATAAAGAACTACAAATAAAAATACTGATTCTATGTAATAAGTTTGAGTAATTGTATGTAATGTGTTTAAGCAATCATAGTTACTTGGAGTGAGTTGAGTGAGCTAATGAGGTTCAGTAAACTCTACTTATAGTGTTACGTTCATGAGTATTATTCGGTTTCCACGCGAAACGTTAGTAATCCCAACTTTTTACAGTGTACTTCTCAATAATACTGTATTAAGTCAAGTAGTAATGAAAGTAATGTAAAAATGTAACTCAGGGTCACAGAAGTTGACTTTAAAATCAGCCACTGTAAACATTTCAAGAGGAGAGAGCTTGTGTGATCTGGGTGTTTGTTCGTTCTTGGTGAATAAATGAATAAAGATTTGCTCGGAGTGCACCAGCTGCTCTTCACATGCTCTGTTGTTGTCAGATTGGTTTGTGGCACTCTCTAATTATAATCCATTTGAACAACACCGCTCACATTTCAACCGCAGTTGCTTTGATGGTGGTGTTGTGTTTTTGGACGTGCCCCGAAGCATGCCACTAAAAAGACATATCAAATCTCCAACTCTGTAGAGGAAACTGCAAAAATCTAACTGAAATCAAAGCCTGGATTGGTGAGTCAAAATGGCAACCCAAATGAAGAAGAAATGTTGTAAGAGAGACGTTATTTTGATAGGAAATCTATGAGTATATATAATAATATTTAAGTGTATGCAAACTGTCATTACCCCAAAATATTTCAATTATACCCTGTCAACCAAAATTGTGTAACTGATGTGAGGTGATCTCAATGCTCTTGTCAAAGGCACTGACAAGGAGGTTGTGGGTTTCATCCTTGGACTAGCTGACTACAATCTCGGAGTGCATTCTGCGTGTTCTCCCTGTGTTACTGTGGGTTCTCTCTGGGTTCCATCAAACAGGCATGTTCAAAAAACGATGACTCTAAATTGCCTCTAGAGAATGTTTGTTTGATTTTAATGGCTTTCTGTCTGTGTATGTCTCTGGCCTATAGTTGCTGGGATATGCTGCAATCACCCTAGAAAATGACAGAAGATCAGAAAAATATATCAGACAATATCAAATATATCAGAAAATATAAAAGTCTCAAGTTGATATCAATTGCCTTATTCACCTTGAAGGAGTCTTTGTACTCACGTCTGAAGAAGGGTAAATCCTGTTTCTTGGCAAACATTTGTCAGATCATTACCGGGAGGAAAAAACAGATTATTATTGATTGTCCAGCCCTTATTTGGCAAAAAAACGTTGATATTTTCTCCTCTATTGGTGATAGTTTGTATCGTCCTGCCATCACGGGCCATATGTAATTTAAATGTAAATGAGAGACTGGTCTTTATAGATCCGGGATCAGGTGCTTGTTCAGGCCCTAGTCTCACCGGTCTCTGTGCCAATGTGGGTGGGGTTTTTTGTGTGATTTTTAAGCCTTGAGAATGCAACATCTTCTTTAAATTGGGCACTTTTGGACAGGTCCCACAGTCCCAGAGGTAGAGGTAGAACTATCCAGGTGCAGCATGAAAACATATTGATATAATGGGATAAAGAAAAATCACTATTTTGTGGCAACATAGCTCAAAGTGTTGATAATAGTGAGTACATTCCTTAACATGTATCCCATGTTATTATATGAAGAGTGAATCTGCTATAAAATGTAAAGCGCTTTGGGTGTCTTGAAAAGCGCTATATAAATGGAAGTTATTATTATTATTATTATTATTATTATTAATGTACATATTCCATTGGTTATGACATCTCCCAAAATATCTGCCAGTTTGATTTCATATACAACATACATATAACATAATCACTTCGCACATCAACATTAAAAACTCTTATTATACCGCCCACAGTTTTAATAAACATCATTGGTGTTCTCATGGATCAGTGCAGACACTAATACCAGAATATTAACAGTCTGTGGTGTCTGTGTCTATGGGAACACTCCCTCTCTGTCCCAGGTGGAGCTCAAGGTGCAATAACCACAGATGGAGTTTTCTGCCAGAGAGAGTACAGAAATATGCCAGAATGAAAAATAACCCTTAGAGTCTGTTTATTGTCTGCTCTTGTCTGGAGCATGTACATTTTAGAATGGGTCAGCTAAGTACTGGTCTCTAAATGAGCTTTACTGATATTTTAAAATGAGTTACTTTGCTAAAAATATAAGCTCTGAGATCATTATTAACCGTTATTCAAATCGTGGATTGGGTACTAGTTCAGGGGTAAATGCTTTATCCAATAAACCAGCCTAAATAATACACTTAAACGAACCTGTTATTCCTTTACTAACCTCTAGGGTTGGAGTTAGCACTATGTACTTGGCTCTGGCAAGGGTACACACCAAAGACCAACTATCACTTCATTGACCCTATCCTTGACCATTACTTTTATAATTAACTTAAACAGACAATCAAAATGATTCTTTCCTGCTTCTCTTGAGTGGTGTTGAATGAACCTTGTATGTACGCTGAGACCAAGCCATAACTGTAGTTGATACTCTGCACACACGGAAGTGAATGTAAGGTACTTTTGACAGAAACAATAAAAGCTGAGCTAATGTTTTTCTCGGATCATTTGTAACTCAGCATGTAATAGCTCTGCCTAATAAAGTGGCCAGTGAGTGGATACTGTACTGGGTTTTTTCACACCCCTATCACACTTAGATCAGCTCCACCGGTCTAAAAATAAGGCTCCTCTTGTCTGCACACACCGCTCTGAGGTAGCACCATCTACACACTGACGAACTGTGAATGAAGCACTTGATCTAATTTTGGATCGAGATGTGATGAGGGTCCTGATAGCGAAGAGGAAGGTATAGTAGGAGGAAGGCCTGGTTAGACTGGGTTTGATACCAGTCAGCATCCAAGTAATGACCAGTCTCTCACATTAAGTCACTAGGGACAATTTAGGGCCAAAATATTTTTCACGTTTGGAATATGGAGGTAGATGTAAATAAATGTATAAATTCTACTATTTCATGAAATTAAAACAACATTGAAATGATTACTTTCATATTGGGGTTTTGATCCACCATTTACAAAACACTGAGTCATAAAATGCACAAATGGGCAGAATCAAAATCTCTGCTAAAGCATGCCCTAATGATTAGCCCAAGTATCCAAGGCAACGTCAGCCACAGGGTCACTCAGAGCAGTGACCTAGTGGTAATCAATTAACTCCATATTAATATTATATCAGCTGGTCAATAGGCGAGTGGCTGTGGCCCTTCAGAGCAGAGACAAGCTCCATGACACAACCACCAGCTTTCTCAAAAGATGTAGGCCTATTAGAGGTCTAACCCAAGTCTTAAACAAGAATAGCAACTTTATATTTTGTCTACAACCGTCCTATATGTGATCTTCAAAACACGCCCCCTGCTGGCGGTGATCTGAGTTCGACTAGAACTGTCAAAACTACTTCAGTGTGTGTGGCTGTTTTATTTATTAGCTGGGTCATAGCGGGGTGTCATGTGCTGCATCTCCGCGTGGACCAGAGGCGGTGTGGCGGCCGTGCGCGTCCCCTCCCACCGCCGCTGTGCGTGGCCACACCTGCGTTAAACGGGGAAAGTCCGCGCTTCGTAGCGGCAGCAGACAGGAGCCACTAGAGACGGAACGAGGAGCAGGGATACGAGCACCTACGGAGTCTCCCGGTGGATAAGCACAGGAACCAGCACTTTATTTGAGAAGATAGAGAGATGTGAATGTATGTGGATGGTTCTCATGTGAGGCTTTAAAACCGGGCGGGGAATAAGATTGCTGCCAAAATGTTGAAGAGGAGACACCGGATCCGCGCTGCAGACCGGACAGGTAAGCACCGAGGAGCGACAGAGGACCTGACATGACAACTTTTTACATTCATGCTCCGTCTGTCACCGATTCAGTTATTATTATTATACTTATATGATATTATCTGCCCTCAGGTAACTTATTGTACTGTTAAGGGATTCTGGTAGCTCTCAAATAACGTCAATAAAGGCAATTTGTTTCATTGCAATGTAACACGTGCAGCCTTTTTAATGAATAGCCTAATGTACATTATTAATTGCCTTTTGTTATAGCTTGATCATTTAATCCATCAGGGTGTGAGAATTTAACTGACTTCTGGTTCCCGCTATTTCAAGGGTTTTATTTATTTAGCCTCTAGAAAGGAGGGTACTTGAACCTTATTTAAAGTGATGCAAGGGAGCGACATTATGCTATAAAGTCTACATACTACAGCAAGGGGCATTTGGAAATGTAAAGATATGTGGGCATTCATATGGTTTATTGCTAATGTATAAGGTTAATCCATTTTTAACGAGAAATCCAACTGACCTCAAAATGTGCTCTTTGTGCTTTGCAATGTCACTAAAAATATATATATTTGTGAAGAATTTCCCTAAAGAATGAACAAGGAAGTGAACAATGTTGAATTGTAAAACAGCCTAACCTTTGCGCCGGGCGGTGACCCACGGATACAATGTGTACCAAACACCTTATGCACCTTGTAAATCATCAATTAGACTCCAGGCCAGGGGCAAACCGTGGCTCGGGGGCCACATGCGGCCCTTTGGGATTTTTAATCTGACCCGCCAAGAATTTTCTCATATTTTTTAGATGATAAAATATTGCAAATTGATCTCTCACGTTGTTATAACCTGCAGTAACCAGTTAACGCCACATCATAATATCTTTTCACTGAGGTCTGATCGAAGGCTGTATGTCTCATTTGTCACAAAGAATACAATATCAGACGGCCCACTTGGGACATTTTTAAACCCCATGTGGCCTTTGAGTCAAAAGTCTAGACCTACGTCATGCAGTCAGAGGTCAGTTTTGCTGCAGAGGGTAGTTTTGTTGAGGCTGTATTCAAGTTATTGGACTGGATCGATAGGCTGTCCAGGCGGGAACACATGTAAATAGGCACAAAAAAAGACCCTGTTAGAGATGATTCAAGATGGCCGTCTGAGCTGTCACTTCTACTATCTGTGAAACTTGAAATCATCTTCATCAAAGTGCGCACTATACAATAACAAGTCAAGCTGAAAACCACATGTGATGGAGCTCGTTATAAAAGAGCCTGAAGTTAACACAGGGCGCTGCATGAGACCACAGGGGCCCAAAGGCAAAGCAATTTATGGCCACGCTCCTGGATGTGGTCAAAGTGGATGAGGTCTAGGTGAACTGAGCAGGGCTGGAAAATAACACCAGTCAAACTGCTAAATAATGGTAGACTGGTATCACCGGTTGGTTCGTATACATAAGGTTTAGCTCTGAATCTCAGTGGCCATATCTTAAAATGGTTCTTTTGCATTTGCATGTCAGTGAAAGGAAGTATCTGAAGAGGTCATATGTGAGGACAAGCAGACTCCACTCAGAGACGATGTAGTTGGCCGGCCCAAGCATTGAAACCACATACATTACAAAAACCAAACTGTGGCTGTGTTAGGTGTCATGGTAGATGTCACACACAATGGGGTAAAGAGTAGGCCAGAATCTTAAATATCCAGTCATATCCATTTTTTGTGAATATGATCATTTCAATGTAAAATGCTCTGCTGTCCATGCCAGTTTTGATTTACAGTAAAGAGGCCATCATCTCATCCAGTGTTGAGTGACAGACAGCCTGACAATGACCCAGGCCAGCCTATTCATTCATTACTTCAATCATTAAAAGCCAGACAGCCAATATCAAATTAAAATATGCTGGATTTCACTTCTGATCCTCACGGGACTAGCATAGACAGGAGTGGTGTCAGTGCTTGAGGACCTGCATGTTAATTGAATTAGTCTTTTATATTTTTATTTCTATATTGCAGCTGTGGACAACAAGGGACATGGAAATGATGTGTTTTCAGATCAAATGATGGAGCGTATAATTGTGACGGCATGAATTGAATGGATGTTTTTTCCCCCACACTTAAACCCAAGAGCACTCATCTGTGGGTTTTTGTCATGTGGCCACACTTATAAAGGATAATTATGCTGTTTACGGTGTCTAAACTATGCCTTCTTTGAGAAGTTTGAGTTACGTTGTAGACAGTGTTGTATTTGTGAATAGGGGTGGGACAAAATAAGGATATATTATTAAAAATTCTATATAAAATTGTATATATTTTTGGGAGATACTGCATAGTTATTGCAGGCTGCTGTATCAAAATTTATAATATTTTGTATATCTGGTAAATCTGTTTCTTATTTTGAAAAAGTCAAATTATTTGTGAGATACATTTGCAGAAATCACTGTTGTAATTATTAAATTCACTGCATTTAATAAAAAAAAATATAAAAATTCATTGGAAAACACTTCAAATACTGCATTAATTCCTTTAAAAATTGTATTGCATCCTGATACCATACCTCTTAGGAGTGTATTATAGTAACTATGGGCCTTAGACGGGGTACCCTGGACAATAGACAATATATAAAGAGTGTCAACAATACAAAAAGTGATGCATTATGGGATGTGAAAAAGTCATTATGGAAAGGTAATGACACCACAGTTTGGCAGAGAAAACCCCTCAGTAGCACAGCTGTGGCCGTGGTGTTCTCTCCGTTAAAGGCAGCAGCAGCAGCACTTGGAGAAGAAGCTGCTCATACAGTTCACATCTGTCTCTTACACTCCACCATCAGACGGAACCATTGAGGAGGAGGGAGATAGAGAGACTTATAATGGTCTGAACGAAGAGCAGGGAACCAAAAGGAGAGGAATGAGGAAAGATCTGGTCAGGTCTTATCAAGTGGAAAATACAATTAAACTGGGAACGGTGAACTGAAAACTGAACGGAGGCATTTATTGCTCCTTTCAAATTATGTTTTTGTAAGACTGCTAAAATGCAGACAAAAAAAATCAGAATTTATGCACAAACAGATCAGCCCTATGGGCACCTGTTCTAGTACAACTGCCTTACATAATCTCAGATGTTAATAAATGTAACAAAAAACTTTAGCTATTTTTCAGTGATATAATGTGCCTATTATCAAAGGACTGATGAATTGCAGTATGCTATCTGTTTCGTGTCTAAGATCTGAAGGCTATCAGGTTGTCTGTTACCTTGGAGGCAGCTTATTTTAAAGAAAAAATGAGTCATCATTAGTCACTGTGGCAAAGTCTCTGCATTTTTGCTTCTTCTGTGTTGACTTTTACAATTAATGTTAATAGATTTTACCTTCCTAGATACAGAAATATTTACCTAAAAAAGCACTTCACATGAATTAAGTCCGTTATTGTTTGAAAAAGAATGATTAACTATTAAGCTATTTCACATTTTTCAACTGTCAACTCTGGAATCTCAAGTAACAAAGGGAAGTGTTTTCTTTTTAATCATTTTAAGATCACACAGTTATATTCAGTTTCATCTACTGAACATAAATATGACATTTTAATCATATATGTTCAAGTCTCTCTGATCCCTCCAAAATAAAAGAAATAGACTTTCACATTTAGTTCTTCTATATATTTGGACTGTCTTTTCAATCTGAAAGTAATGAAATATGAGAAATGTATATAGTTTCAATTGAATACATTATATTAAAATGGACATAGCGAAGATAAAGATAAAAATATACATCCTGTTGAGCCACATTTTGTAATAATTTTGTTGTATTCATCTGCCAAAATATAATACTTTAATAATGTTGTGTATTAAAAACACATTTTTAATTAACTGCTGCATTTTGTAATAAACTGATCGAATGTAATATGCAATACATTTTAGCACATTTGTTAGTAAGTTGGAGAAAATGTCTCAAAATCTAACTGCGTTACATATTGTGTTGTGTTTCAGTTTTACAAAATGCGGTTTTATTACATAAAGAAGTGAAAATGATATTACATTTTGGCAGTTTATTACAGAATGTGGGATTATTACACTCTGGACAAATACCTTAAACAGCCATTCACTCTCACATTCATTCACTGGGTCACCAATTCTAACAATTTCATTTTTTATAGAATTTGAAAGACATCAGACATTTTTTATGAGCCAGTAAATGATTGTTTATTGTATTAGACTTTCTTTGATGATTGATGATGTATTCTAGAGATCCACACTCACACAAAGCTCCTAAAATGCTGTCTGTGTCAATACCGTTTGGACACAGTTAGTTGTACATTGTTTATCATTGCAATCTTGTCTTGCTCCATGACTAGCCCCCGGGCGATACTTTAGAAATGTCTAGAGTCGAGTATTGTTTTGTTGTAATAAAAACATTAAACAATCTAAATGCTATAGTTTCTTTCTCTCTTTCTTCCATAGGTTCTCAGTTGGGATCCTTTGCAGTTTGTGGACACTGACTCAGCCCATTGTTGTCCTGTGAAGTCTGGCCTGGTCTGTCCATTGTGACGGTGAAGAAGACCCTGCTCCAGCTTGTTGTGTGGATAAAGACCTATTCAGCAGCATCCTTCCTCTGTCCACATCTCCTGCCTTTTACCCCCCAACCACCCACCCCACGTCCAGCTACCTTGTGCCTTGAAGTCCCTGTCCCGTTAGGAGTCCAACATGACAGGTGAGGGCCATCCTCTGCCCCCTGCTCTACACTGGTGCAGTTTGGTCCGCTTCGTGTCCCTGTGAAGCTTAGCATCGATAGTCATCTTTTAGACAGATGGAGTCTCGTCGCCCGAGGGGATGCAAGCACAATCATCGGCTAACTGAAGGAGGAGGGGTCACAGCTGTGTCGTCAAGGGAGACAAGAGAAAAAGGTAGAGATGGGGTGTTTTATATCTACAGTATATGTAGTCTCATGATTTAGTTTAGCTTCAGAGCTCACAGACAAATGTGCAAAGCTATTGAAAAACTGTTGAGCCCTAAGTAATACATGCCATTATCGAAAATCGTGCCCTGTGACATTGCTAGCCCGCAGGCCACACTTTGGACATGTCTGAGGTGGAGTTTGTCACCACGGCAACACAACACCCGGTCTGTGGACTCCCCTTCAGGCTAACCTCAGGCTCTTCGATGTAGTAGTGCACACACAGAAAATAGAGCAATGGGAACACACAGAACCTCATTTTTACAGCTCTAAATTGTGCCTGACATTTTTTTTTCTTTGATAAGTTTGCTTTGACAAGATAGTTTGTTCCTGCCTCTTGTGGTGAGAAGATGTAAGAAATCCATTTGATCACAAAACAGCAAGAGAACGTATGAAGATGCAGAGTACCAGAAAAGACCCCACTCCATTTGCTGAAGATGTGTTAAGATATATATTGAGCATGGTTAGCTATACCTTTTAGAGATTGTGAGTTTGGTGTTTGTGGAGTCTGCATGTCCACCCCGTGTTGCAATGGGTTCTTTCCCTCTGGTTCTCCAGCTTTCTCCCATTGTCCAAATTTACGAGTGTGTCAATTTTAACTGCTCATAGTAAATGAACAATGAATGAATTTTCTTTCTTTCTAAGCCAGTGCTGGGACTAACTGGGACTAACTATTGTCCATGGGTTGCCCCACCTCAGGCCCAAAGTAATTGGCCCGTGGACTAAGCAGCAGCACATGAATGAATGAAATCTTATGATGTCCTGGCAAATCTGGCCATTTTATCCTTATCCAGATGTCAGTATCATCCTCTCACTTTGTCCCATGACTGGCATCCTGATTAGCATCCCATGCCAGTAGATAACTCATTTGAAAATATCCAAGCATCAACAATAAAATGAGACACTAATGGTCGGTGAAATGAATTCAGCGGGCCGACATTGCAGAGGGGGGAATACCGGAGTCCCAGAGCTTCCCAGGTAATTGGAGTGCAGGATAGTGTTCTTCTTTACTCCCAACAAGCACAGTTCTTCTGGTGACCTTGTATGCTCCAAACATAAGATAGAGAAAGACACAGAGATGGTGTGATATACTGTCATTTACAATAACTACAGCATGTTGAATATTGCATTGATGATCTGACCGGAGGCCATTTTTAAACATGGGTAAGATTTGAACACATCTAGGCTATTATTTATTAGACTTAAATGGGACTATACCAGAACTAAACCGGGATAACTGAGGCCTAAACCCGGACAGTGAACCCCAGACAAACCAGTACTGAACCAGAAACGAAGCTTGGCTAAACCAATTAAACCCGGACTAATCCACAGCTAAGCCAGAAAAAAACAGGATTAAACCAAGATTTAACTAAGGTCTAACTCAAGACTAGATCAAGCCTAGTGGACTATCATTACCCACAGTGCATTTCCAGAACAGAGAACGTTTGAGCACCGCCTGTCTTCACTCATTTCAGTTTTAACTATAGACTTGAGCTTCCAGGACACACTTACTATTCATGTCACTTAAAAAAGGCCCATTTGGGATATTGTACTATGCATTTCAGATAAATTGTGATAATGATTGCTCTTTCTACTTTCTGAGGTCCTTTTCATCAGCGTTTATGACTGGCTCATTTTTGAAAAGCTGTCACCAAAAGGCTATGCTTTGATATTGTGTTATAGTGTAAGATTCTGATCCAAAACTAGTTCATTCAACAAAATGACAGCATAAGGAGAGATAATGAAGTATGTGATTCAGATCTTGTCACATTTAGATACAGTCTGTTGAGCCATATTGTGTGGACTTATATGAAGATGGTTGTGGGAGTTGTGTGGAAATTCACAGCTTAGGTGTAAGGAATTTATTTTTATACAGGAAGTGAAAATCTAATTAAACTGCAATGGCACAGGTGAGATGTCTCGCACGTTCAGCTTCTCAGTGCTGGAACAACCTGGCCTTATTGGAAATGAATCCATGATGAAAGAGCTTGTATGGGCTTAGTATGTTTATTAATGTATTTAATTAAGGACCATCAGACAGCATGCATAAAGAAGGTTTAGTCCCAGTTTACGCCTGGTTTAGTCCTTTTTTTCCATCTGCTTATAGTACTGGTTTAGTCCTGGTTTAGACCTGATCTAATCCTGGTTTAGTGCTGGTTTAGACCTGATCTAGTCCTGGTTTAGTCCTGGTTTAGACCTGATCTAGTCCTGGTTTAGTCCTGGTTTAGACCTGATCTAGTCCTGGTTTAGTCCTGGTTTAGTCCTGGTTTAGACCTGATCTAGTCCTGGTTTAGTGCTGTTTTAATTTTGGTTCAGACCTGGTTGAGTCCAGTTTTACATACCGATATATGCCCTAGTTTAGTTCTTCTTTGTAGCTTGTTTTAGACCTTGGGTAATCCTTCTTTAGATCTAGTTTATGCCCTGGTTAGGTCCTGGCTTATTTTATAATTAAGTCAGACTTCCTCAGACTTATAAATAACATAATATACAGTATAGTTTCTCTTGTCACATCCTTAGTTGGAGTGAAAACCTCAGGTACAGTATTTCTAAAACTGTGTATGGCAATGTGTTTTGTTGAGTGTACTGTAGTTACAAAGCCCGTGTGACACGCCTGGTACTTTGGCGTCTAGAGGTCATTTAAGTGATAAAGGAGGGGAGGCGGCCACAGTTGAGCAGGTCCGTGTGTACCTGTCTCTTTTTATAGCCGGTATTGTATTGAGAAACACAACATGGAGTGAGATATATACTTGTGTCATTAGAGTTTCCATTTCATCTTATGATCCTTGTTGCGTGCCAATGCCCAGCACTTTATCACCCAATTGTTACCTGCCACACGCTGCGGCTACAGAAAATGCTCTTGTACAGTGTAAATACAAAGTTGTTTACAATATTAGGCATATGTCTAAGCGGGCTGACCTAAGTACATACAACATTTAAATAGACACTAATCAGGCATAACATTATGACCCCTGACAGGTGAAGTGAATAACACAGATTCACTTGAGGCACCTGTTTGTGGATGGGGTATATCATGTAACAAGTGAGTATTTTGTTCTCTTGTTAGAAGAAGAGAAAATGGCCAGAGTCAGAGAAGCTCCCAAAAAAGCAACTCTACTAATTTACACGTTGATTAATGTCTCCACCTTACAGAAGCTTGTTGGCTAATCTTACCGATATACAATCTTTTGGTGTGGAGCCTAGAGATCCTCCTCATGTTACTGTTTTTTTCTCTCTGGTTACTCTGACTTACTCCAATCACCTGATGCCATGAATGCATGTGTTGGTGAGTTCAGTGTGAATGAATAGGTCAGTGTATGTCTCTGAGTGCTAGCCCTGAAATTTATTAGCCATTGTAATATGAGTACCCTCAGGCCTGTTGCTGGGATCGACTTCAGCCTCATGAGACCCACAGCTCTAATAACGGTAACAGAGGAAACAGAATTAATTGGCCGCTGTTAGCAGCACCTATTCAATCGTAAGGGTACTGCACCAAAGACACATTTGATTGACTGGTTGATTGACTGGTTGATTGATTGGTTGATTGACTGGTTGATTGATTGGTTGATTGGTTGGTTGATTGCCAGACCCTTTATTACATAATGGACAAAAATGTTTAGACACACGAGCATTACTTCAGCAGGGATTCTAGTAAGATTTTGAAATACACAGATTAATATAATGTGCATTTCCCCTAATAGCTTATTTTTCTACATAATGTGTTTTTGTGGTAGTTTGTGTCTATCCATTCATTCTGCAGAGGTTAAACTCTGTTGGACGGAGTCTTGCAGTCTCTGTTCATCCAAAAGGAGCTTGATGAAGACTACGCCGGCCAGTCAAGTTCCATATCAAACCATGCGTTTTTAGATCTTACTTTATGGTCTGGGCCAATTGTGCTGTGTTAGAAAAAGGCCATTCCCAAACTGTGACCAGAGTTCAAAGAATAGCATTGTCTGGTTAATCTTTAAGCTTATATATAAAATGATATTATTTAAATACCTTTGTGCAGCATTGTTTGTGTCACCTATTGTTCTATATTAAGGCCCTTATCTGTCAGTGACACAAGCTCAATCCAGCTGGGATTAATTAGTGACTCAACAACACGGCAAGTGCACCTTCATCATTCACACTGTACACGTGAATAAACAGTGCTCAGTTCAGTTACAGCTGAACTTACACTCACTGCTCTGGCAAAACACATACTCTGTAAAATCGGACAAAAAGAATCCTCTGTTTTTATATATTATGCGTTAATTAAGTACTTTTGAACTCATTGTTATTTTAGTTATATATTAAACGCAGTACTATTATTATATTAGTATATTTATATTATATTAGTGTATTAACCAATTGCCCTCAAAATTCCAATTGACCTCACCTTAGACTCTTTAAGTTATTACCCCCGCTATTACCCTCTGCTACCATTTACTCCAAGTGCATTGGAAAGATGCAAGGATGATCAAGGTAATCTAATCTAGACCTTTAAGATAAGGGTAACTTTTTTACAGTGTAGATGGCTGCACGGCTCATAATCATCCATCAGATTGAGGATGTGAACAGCGTGTTGCCAATAAACACCCCTCCTCCTCCATTGTAATTACCTGAGTCTTCATTTCACACCGTGTTGGCTCCTCATATCTGCCGCGCCATGCAACATTACCTGTCCGTGCTAATAACAAATTTGATCCCATATTATTTTATGAAAATACAGATGTATGTATTCAGTCACTTCGGGTTACTAGAATTAATCATAAACATTTTTAATACAGGTTCATCTGTACATTTGGATCCCTTCTCCTCAAACAATTGGTGTTTTTGGTCTGCCAAACACGTCAACAATTTTCCATAACTCTCCTTGACTGCACATGTTTTTAGTCATAAAACTAATAATAATTATGCATTGGAATTATTTAACGCTTCAAAATTGGGTTCATTCAGAATCATTCATGATGGTAGGACGTCTGCCCTGTTGATTAAAATCCATCTTTAACATTTACAAACAAAATTAGCCTTATTTCTTTTTAAAAGATAATTCAAAATCAAGGAACCAGACAGTGCTTCCATCCACGCCAAAATCTATTACTGACATTTCCAAAGAACGTTATCAAAATCCAACCTCTACTTTTCAGTTATTTGCTCACAGACAAACAAACCAATCGTAACCACTTTGATGGAGGTAATAAAGGCAGTTGTGTGGTATTGAGTTTACCCCTAGGTTGAGATCATATAGCTGTTTTCATCACATTGTATTATAAACTGATCCTTCAATTCACTTCAGCTCTATCATCTGTCAGTACGAATTAATCACTTGAGTGGGCCATAATCTACTTCTCTGGTATTTGCTGTATCATTTAGCCACCACCCAGCAGCATGGAGAGATTGACTACAGCTTTAGTAGTGAAGGCATGTGGACTAGGGCTGCACAATATTATATAAATATTAGACATGATTTTTATTATTATGATTATTGTGATATTTAAGTATGCTACTACATTTATTTTTGATTATTTTTACATTCAGGCAGAAAGCAGAAATTAAAACCTAAAGGCTAACCCAGGACGGACACAGGACCAACACTGTTTGTATTGGATAGGCAATTTTAATGTTCAATTTCAGCAGAAGACATAACAATAATGATAAATAATGATACATTTCAACCTGATGTGGACAGTTATATTTTGTGAAACGCCTGCAGAACCCATTTGCACAGGTAGACATCCTGCCTTGCGGATTATGCCATGCTTGTTGAGAATTACATTTTTGTATTTTGTTAAAGCGTTGTTCAAAGCAGTGAAATCCACAGTCTGTCACATCTGTCAGATTGGGCCGGGGCAAGTGGGGTCTCTTTGCACTGCACTGCTGACTTTGATAGAAATAAAGGCTGTTGACAGGGTTTTAAAGACAAGCTGTCGGCTGCCATAACCTTGAGGTTGTTTGTTTGTGTGTGTTGTGTTGTGTGCGTCTACTGTATGTGTGTGTGTGTGTGTATGTGTGTGTGCATGTGTGTGTGTGATGTTTACATGATTGCATTATGGAGGTGTGATGAGGTTACAAACTGCAATACACTGGGATATGCTGAGGTAGGGTAAAGATTAAGCAAAGAGGAAGGCATGGGAATAAAAATCTGGCTGGAGTTAAGTGTCAAAATGCAGATGCTTTGGTGTGTTTTGTGGGTAGTAACTCTACGATTCCTGGGCTTATTGACATGAAACAGAAACTGGCATAATGTTTACAGTCCTCTCTGTCAGTGCACATCAAGTGCATGTCTCTGAGTGAACGAGTGTTTTCACTAGGGCTAAGCAATATCTGGAAAATTGTTCAATGATGCCTGGGCCAGTAGACAGGCCAATAAGCCGTAAGAATTATATAGTCAAGCCACTAACAAAATTGATCAGGTGTCCAAACAATGTTTCTTCCTGACACTTCCTCCAGTTTTTAACATCAAATTATATATATTATTATATATAAAGTGTGAACTAATTTCTGTTGTTGACATGTTAGGATTCATAGAGTAGTTTGTATGGGAGAAGAATGAGAAGAATTTACATGTGTACATTAGACATGGCCGCAGCGGTGGTGCAGTGGGTAGATGCTCGCCCTTCAACTGGAGGGTCGGTGGTTCGAGTCCCCGCCCGTGCACACGCTGTCAGGCCCTCCCGTGGACCCACCACGATGGATCGGGCGGCGGTCGAAGGCTGGAGTTCCCTGCTTAGACTGCTGCCTCCGCGACCCGGTTTCGGACAAGCGGAAGAAAATGGATGGATGGACATTAGACATGGTTGTTGGGAGTTGATGGACTGTGGATCGACCATTGTTTATTCTATCGGGAGTTGAGTCTTGTTTTATCCAGATGCCTCTGTAGTGGCAACTCATTAGCATAGTGATAATGAGAGATGGAAGGGATTGCCAGTGTCAGCACACACCACGGTTTATTTATTTTTAAACCAAGTCCAAAAGTTTTGAGTTTGTAGAAAGTACAAAACTGCATGTTTCATTTTCACTGCTTCTCACTTCACTGAGCTGCTGTATGTATGTACCTATAAGAACATACTTTCTATAGAACAATTTGGTTAAACAACAGTACAAGATGAATGTGAATCACCAAAACACACACACATAGAGAAGCACATTTTGGTTTTTTATGTGTGTGTGTGTGTGTGTGTGTGTGTGTGTGTGTGTGTGTGTGTGT
>JAVQKC010022775.1:0-10850 GCA_036025475.1 Philypnodon macrostomus | reverse complement strand
CTCTCTCACAGTGGACATGCACCTACGATGAAAATTTCAGACCCCTTCATGACTTCTAAGTGGGAGAAATAGCAAAATAGCAAGGTGTTCAAATACTTGTTTTCTTCACTGTACATATTGTTAACATTATTATTATATAGTCTGGATTGTAAGGTTTGCAGTGTAATATTCTCCATATACTGCAGTGAAGATTCTGTCTCAGAACATTGTGTTATGACACGCCAAGGCCATGACTAGATGTTTTAGAAAATAAAAAGTCAATGCTACAACAAATCAAATAATTTAATATTTCATGTATGACATTTATATACACAGGTTAATTTAACAAGGCTTTATACAAAGTTGGTCCCCCACAGTGTGATGACAGTCCATGCATAGGGCACACAGTGTTTCAGCAGGAAACAGGCTAAAGGAGCACTCGGGTCACTGTCCACTGGAGCTGCACAGAAAATCAAACCATTTGGCATAACTTAATATAGCTGCCTTTCTTTCCTTCATACTGTCCTTCATACAAGACAAACACTGTTTTTAGGTTATGCAGGAACCATGCAGGAAGCTTAAATCCACTTTGAAGTTGGTCTAAGGGTCATGTATACAAAACTGAAGTTATAACAGTGCACTGTCGATGACTGGCTTTAAGGACTGGACAACATATATGACCACCTTAACATTTCCAATATTGTATAATGACTTGGACAATCAACGCAGATTGTTTTATACCTTGAACAGGCAGCGGACAGGTTGTGAAGAATATGGGCCAACTTACTGCTTTTAAAAAAAAAATTAACAACTAATGTATATTACTATTGCTATTTTTCCGATACTGATGCTAATGTATAGTAAAAATGGAATTTTCTTTAGGCAACAGCAGTCACTGGCCTTTCCTGGGAAGAGTGCTTCAACTTGTGACTTTCAGTGTAGTCAGCAACACAGCATCTTTTAGGCCAGGGGATGGTTCTCTATTGCCTTGGATGAGCTAGGAGTGGAAAGTCTGGCATCCTGGTTTTTGTCTGCTCTGGATGACGTGGAAGACGATGGATGGAAGATAAGATTTCAACACAATTGTTATGTTTTACTTTATATAATATAAAAGTAAGTGCCAGTGACTGCTGAGATGATGATCCATTCGGGGCATAAAAGACATCACCGATACTACAGTGCATACAGTAAGTCAGGCCTCACTGTAGCCTCAGACTGAACTGCAGGCTACAGTGAGATTTTTTTTCTGCATCTTAGTAAAAAGTCAAATAAAGGAAACTTCTCCCAATAATAACTCTTCTCCCAATAATAATTATTTTTACATTACATTGCATTTAGACAAATTGTGTGTACCTGTTTTTAGACAAAGAACGTTTGTATTGACATTTTAGTCAAAGTTTGAGTTAAGATATGGAATGCAATTTTCAGTGCACATTACTTGGCCCCCCAACAGTGCAATTAAAAAAAACTTATAAAAAGCTATAAAAAATACTTTGGTTATTAAATATGGCTTTTGTGATCTACATTTACCACATGCAATCAGTGTAACGTAGTAACCCAGAATAAACCTTTCCCGATCAGAACCGCTTAAAGCATCACAGTGTGCCGGCGCCAAGTTCTACCAGGGTCCCGCGGCTTTGGGAGTCTTCTAAAAACCACTGAAGACCTGGACGAGTTCGGATCTGTCCATGGACCAGTCTTACCGGCCGCCAGAGGGTTGATCTGTTCAAAAGACATGGGAGCAATGGCGGATCCCTGAGGAATTCCTCTCTCATTAACCTGTATAACTTCCACCTTGTCTGTCCACCATCCTCTGGCTCTGTTCTCTAGCTCCAAGTTCATGGACAGTGCCCTGCTTCTTGCACTCCGGTTCTTTCTGTAGCGCAGAGGGACCGCCGGGGCCCGTTCACACGGCGGGCTCATATACAAACCTGAGGGGTGCATAGGGGTAGTCCGGGAGGGTGGTATCCAAAGTGGACCTCTTGTGGGACTAATGTATTGTAAGGGGCAGGGCACATGTGAAGGAGGGAGATGGAAGCTGTTTGGGCGGAGCTGAGATGCACCTCCATGTCTGCGGGCCCTTCTCACACCAGCACTCAGTCTGGGAACTGTCAGTGCTTCCACCTGCGGGTCTTTAGCAATTTCTTCTGGCTTCATGTCATTTTGTTTTTTAGGCTCTTTCATGTTGGAAACATCATTCTGGACCAGGCTCTCTCTCTGGTTCACGTCCTTCCTCTGGATCTGGCTCTCCCACTGGTCCTCGCCCTCCCTCTGGACCTCACCATCCGGTCCCGTGCTGTGTTGTTCTCCAGGGTCCTGTCCGCTGAGGTTGCTGGACTTGACTGGCTCATGCTCAGAGTCCTCGTCTGAGCTGCTTCCTGGATGGTGGCGGTTGTTTGGTGATTTCTTGCGTTTGCGGGTCACAGCGGAGAGGATGGACTGGGAGAGGGATTCCTTGGAGTTTAGGTCTTTCTTAGGACTCACACAAAGCTGTAAGAAACAAAAATGTATAAAGAAAAACTACTTAGGACTTCTGCAGATTAATATTTACTAGGGATGCACCGATATATTGGCTCAGCATCAGTATTCACAATCTTTACTACTGATGTTAAAGGTGTAGTCCGTAACTTTCCTAAAATAAATGCTTTAATTGACAGTCTTCTATGATGTATGAAGTAATATGTCATAATTGCTATTTTACTTTATTCCCTCTCCTGGCTTCTTAAGACTACCTACATTACATCATAGAATAAGGGGGCGGCAGTGGTGCAGTGGGTAGGTGCTCGTTGTGTCCCTTGGCAAGACACTTAACCCACATTGCCTATGATTGAATGTGATTGGTGTTTTTGGTTGTTGGAGGGGCCGTAGGCGCAGCTGTGGCTACGCTAGTAGCTTACCACCACCAGCGTATGGAATGAATGAATAATGCAATTGTAAAGCGTCTTTGAGTGATAGTCAATTTTAAGTTTTTATTTTATTTTACTTTACTTTTATTTTCAGAAACTTACAGACTACACTACTACAAAAAGGGATAACTACTATGGTAATATTTAGGGTGAGAAACAGCCAGAGAAAGAAAAGACAATTCAATAAGTCTAAATTTAGAGTGACAAAATTTAGTACAAATCATATTTAATTATTATTAAATACATTCAAAATGTATTTATGTGATGATTTCTTAGTTTCAATAAATATAGCTTACCAAACATGTTTACAAAATATTGTTATCGACCAAATTAGTAATTAAAATATCAGTATTGGCCAAGAAATGTCAAATTAATGCATTACCTTTAAAGAAAACCTTACCTTCTGCTTAAGTGAATCGATGGTGGAATCTAAAAAAAATGGAACAGGACAAACTGATCAGACATCTAGATGTGATGACATGTCACAGTGGAGGTGATTTCATGACACACAGCACAGATGTCACTGCATACTATTGATAGACAAATGTTAATAGTTATATGTAGAGCCCCCCCACATGACCAAAAGATGCCTCTAACAGTTGTTCCCAACCTGTGGTAGCCCTAGTATAGGCTCTTTCTAGTAGTACTTAGTTTGGATTAATTTAGACAGTTGGTAGACCTGGTTTAGTCCTGTTTTAGTCCTGTTTTAAACCAGGTGTTATGTTTATTAGGACTCAAGCAACTAATTGGAATAATCATTATTAATTGATTATTGAAATAATCCTCAACTCATTTAGTAATCCAATAATCGGTAATTGGACTATAGAGACTCTAAAACATGCCATTTGTTGAGAGAAAAGGTTTTACAACCCACACAGAGCAGTAATTAAGACATATTTGTAATAAACATGTATACAGTTTGCATCTAAGATCAAACTAATAATAATGTGACTTGTCCTCAGGTGGCATAGTTTTATCTTCTTCTGGTTAAAATTTTGGAAGGTATTTACGCACTTTTCGCTATCTGATTATTAATCAATTAATCAAAAAATAGTAGACAGATTAATGGATTAGCAAAATAATCGTAGCCCTAGTCCTTATGTAGTCATTCATTTTGCCATCATAGCCTGCATTAATTAACATTGTATCTTTTGGTGTGAATACTTTAAGACCAAGCAAAATTATCAAATCTATTCAAAAGTTGCTGTCTAAAGTATGAAAAGGATAATAGTCTAGACAATATATGGCGGAAATCATATTTGTCATCATTTGTAAGAATTCTGCAGAAAAACAAACAAAAACAAAAAACTTTGACCTCTTTTGTAGGGGGCAGTATCTCACTGTCTATCAATATTATTTCTATATAACAGAACTCAGGCCATTCTTTTGGGTTTTGCAAAAAAAATGGCCAAGGTTAGAAAACACAGCACAACAACAATGTTATAAAACAAGGTGTAAACAGAAAAAAAGAGCAGGGCATGGGTGGAAAGGTCACACAGACACACAGAGAGGTCCTACCGCAGAGGCTGCTCCACTCTCTCAGCTGCAGCGCACACAAGAGAACACAGAATTACCATAATACACCAGAGCGCCTGTCCTAGTCTGTACTGGACAACCGTATCCGGACTATATACAAAGGAGAAGACCAACTGTTTTATTGGTCAACACTGACACTATCTAAGAAGCACCGTTTTATCTGACTGGTGCATGATTGGTCAGAGAAAGACGATGGGCTTTTGTCCAGTAGTTGACAAGAGATCAAGATCTGATTGGCTATGTTGGGAATGTCCAACCTTCCAACATTCCAACTGATGCCACAAAAAGATAGAAAACAAAACCCAGCACAAAATGTTTTGTTGGCCCAGAGGCACTGTCCCTCCCTCCCTGCTGTTCAGCACTTGGCATACTATAAAAACATAATTTGCTCTTTTTAAAACAAGTTGTTTTTTCTCAGTTTCAAAATGTTCCTGATTGACTAACTAGTGATTAGAGCTTTTGGTGCTATTGAGTTGCTTCTAACTACTGCACTGTATATTCTGTGGTGCTTAACAAGCTAAACATAATATTAGTATAATTTCAGGATATAAAGAGTAAACTCAGGTGTAAAGGTGGAAAGGCTAATATCTATTTATTCAAAGCATTTAAGTCATTTCCAGGGAACTGTTCTACTTGTCCCACTTTTACCTATTTAACACACTGCACGCAAAGTCTAATACCTGCTTCCTGGAGAAGAAGGTGCCAGTTTAAAAATGTTTAAACCTCGTTTGAGTCCTTACACTGCCTTTGTGGGAGTTGGTTTTATATAGCTTTTGACAGTTAGTCTGATGTGGGCTGTTTTGAGTGCCCTGAGCAGAGACCGGTGCAGTCTCACCTGAGCAGTCTCCTGGCATCCCCGAGCGCCCGATGTTACACAGGAGGTGGTCAATGTTGGGCACAGGCTTGGAGTCGTGATGATGCTCCGGAACCTTCACACACACACACACACACACACACACATAAACATGAGTAAAGGGAATTACAAATAAACACCAGAAATTAATGTAAAAGGCTAAATGTACCTTCTCCTGTTTGTCAAGCTGTCCATCAGAGAAGAACCAGTCACACTACAACACAACAACAGCAAGGAGAAAATTATTGGAAACAGGACCAGCCCAAGCCTTCAGGGGGCCCTGATACGGATATGGATTCACACGGTCGTGGTGCCGCGTGTCGGAGCAAGGCCTTGTGTCTCTCAGCTAAAATTTGCTTCATGATCAGAGTTTGGTGCCCTCTTGAGGAGCACTTAATGTCCTACGAGCTATACGTGACGCAAGTTAAGGGAGCGCATCATGTACACTGTTCTGTATTGGGGGACCAGATGGCCACGGGGCTCTAAGCAGCCGCTTAGTTCACTTACTATTATTATTATTATAAATAATACATTTTACTAACACATATACAACATTGAGAACAACACAGTATTATAGCTACATTTAGCGTAAAACCCAGTTTGGGAATTCCTGATCTAAACTTGGCATATATATATATATATAGGTGAATATCGGCAAAACACCCCCATACGTCTGCTACAACTCGAACCAACGGGCACCTTAATCAGACTTTGTGTGATTTATAAGGGTTTTTATACTGTTAATTAATAATGTAAATTAAGCTGGCCCTGCCCCAAAACCATGCCAAACATGGGAAGGGTCTATTTGGTATATTTCCTTAAAACTACATTCTTCTTCCAGTCTATAGGGGGTGCTATAGAGGTGACAGGCATCATATTGGTCAGATGTGTTCAGGGTCGGGATAGGTGTTTCAGGTTAGAGGCTGTCAAATATACCTGACTTCCCAATTTCAGTCCAAAATGGCCGACTTCCTGTTTGTTGTAGGGTGGGGTCATAATGATATTTTATGTAGGGTACACTGTGGAGAACACTGTACCAAGTTTCATTGCTCTCTGCCAAAGTGTGTCCAGAGTCCAATTGGGGTCATAGACATGGGGGTGATATAGAGTAATGTAATTAGTAATTATATGGGCGAAAACAGCGTGTGATATTATGGAATCACATCGGTGTTCGTCCGCAGATCCTAGTTGTGAACGCGAAAACTCAAAAACAAATTGCCGGATCATTTTCAACATTTGCACACAGGTACATACCATAAAAACGGCGAACTTGAGTTATTGCATTCACAGTTTTGGACCATAATTAATTAATTACTTAATTGATATTCATCATAGAAGTACCCAAATCGAAACAGTTCAGCGTTTTTGATTTATCGCGTTCACAGCTAGGATCTGCGGACGTGGACAGGGACCATGATTCCATAATATCATTGTTTCGCCAATATAATTACATGTAGTCTGAAATATTTGGGAAGCCCTGGTGTAGTTAGTTCTGTTGTTACCTTTAGAGTTGTGCCTTCTCTGTCTGTACAGGAACTCCTTCTTCCTCATTCTGTGTAATTGTGCTGTAGTTGTGGTGTAGTGATGGTGTAAATGCGTAGTTGGGATGTAGTTGTGTAGTAGTTCTGTAGTTACCTTCAGAGTTGTGCGGTCTCTGTCTGTACACAGACTCATTCTTCCAGATGTCCTCCTCACTCTCAGCCACAAGCAGAGTGTTACAAACATGACTGTCATGGAGGTCCTGCAGCAGCATGCGCTACACACATCAACACACCAACACAACTGTTATGTTACCAGATGCGTTTGAAGCGAAAAAAAACTCATCTATCTTGTCTAGTTGGTAGCTTGTACAAATGTAAACAACTCTCTTCAAACGCCACAAAATACTGCTTTAGACAGGGGTGTGAGGGGGCAAGGAATAAACCACATCTAGGCCCAGGACTAGACTAGAACTAAACCAAGTCAACATAAATAAGTTAAAATCCTCCTCAGTCAGTCCTGGTTGATAATCTCATCACGTTTGTGTTTCTATGATCTTTATTTGTATGTTTGGTGTTTTATGTGATATGAACCAGCCTTGAGAGAGGCCCCTCCACCCTCAGTCAGACAAATAACCATCTAAATACTCACTACACTATCTCAGGAGACTTCAATATTCCTGTCTCTATAAACACGTAAAGATGTGTTTTAATATACCATACATGCTCCGTGTGTTCAGGGCCGTGGATATATTCAGAATATATAATAATCAACTGTGCCAACAGCAGTCAACTTAACACTGTATAATTGATCATATCGGCGAAACGACAATATTATGGAATCACGTCGGTGTTCGTCCGCGTCCACGTCCGCGTCCACGTCCGCAGATCCTAGCTTTGAACACAGTAACTCAAAAATGAATTGCCGGATCAGTTTCATCATTTGCACACAGGTACATACCATAAAGACGCCGAACTGTATTGATTTGGGTACTTCTACGATGAATATTAATTAAGTAAGTAATTAATAATGGGCCAAAATTGTGAATGCAATAACTCAAAAAGTGCTGGATCTTTTTCCACTGTTGCACTCAGGTACATATCATGAAGACGCAGAACTGGATTGAGTTTGGTACATCTTCGATTAATGTCAATTAAATAATTCACAAATTAATGTTTTGATGCAAAATTGTGTGAATTTTGGTACAATGATCCGGGCATTATACAATAGCCCGGATCAATGTGCCAATATTCATGCGATTTCGTTTATGTTCTGTAGGATTATTGGCTCAATAAAAGTGCATCAAAACATTAATTTGTGAATTATTTAATTGTATGTACCTGTGTGTAAATGTTGAAACTGATTCGGCAATTCGTTTTTGAGTTACCACGTTCACAGGTAGGATCTGCGGACGCGGAAGTAACAACGTTTCGCCGATATAATAATCTAGGCCTAATATGTAAACTAGTCAAAACAAATGAAACCAAGAATAATATTCTCAACTCAAATAATTTTAACTGACCTAGATATTAATTTTTTGCAGTCAATGCTAAAGAAAAAGTTGTATTAATATTTCACCACAGACCTAAAACATACATGCAAGTTCCTCTTAAGCAATGGAGCAGTGGAGGATATGTAAAAACATCTACCTGATTCACTATTCTGCAGATCTCCCCAATCTTTCTGACCATAGCCTGGTGAAGCTGGAGATACTCTGGCAGCTCCTCCTTTTTCTCCAGATCTTCACAACTGGCTGCTGTTTCTACAGTGAAGTTCCTATTGAAAACACAGGAGAATAGGTTTCATAGAGCTGCGTTTGTGCATTAGAAATATGTCATTTTTGTGGGATTTTAAGACCTGGAGTGAGAGTAGACCTTTACTCTGTCCTGGAACACCTTGATGATTAACCAGAAGTCTGGCCTCAGAGGGGCCTGTGTGTCCTGCTCCCCTAGAGTGGGGCTGTCACACTCACTGTCACTGCTGCCACCATCGTAGCCTTTACACCAGGGATTAAAGCAGAAAAATTTGAACAGTCACATCACATTGCCAGTTTAAAAATGCCCAAATTCACAGTGCTTTTAATTTAAGAATCTTTGAAGCCCTAGCTTTTAATATTTGTAGGCTCCTTATCTGTTATTAAAAAAACATGTAAAAACATTTAGGCCCACAAAGGACATTTTTTACAAAGTGATGTAATTTCCTGTATTTTGGTGAATTTTAGATGAATATTTATTATATGTGGGTATTAATTTAGTGTTTTGTTTAAATGTCTTGACAATTTGTTGTACAAATCATGTTTTAGTGGGGCCCCCAATGAGATCCCCTAGTATCACTGCTGCTATTGCAGCTCAGCCCCTGCACAAGTCACACACAGACTATGAGACATTCAGCCTTATTTCAGTGGACTTAATATTTCAAAAATCTTTTACTAGGGAATTTGCGATTTATGTTTTGTTTATGTCATTAGAACAAAGATATGATGAGAAAACAGTGGTGAGAGTTTGCAGCAGAGGTGCGCACTTTCCATTGCTCAATCTAATAGACTATTACCATTAACTTGCTATCCAAAGCAATAGGCAAAACAATCGACACAGTGACACGGATGAGTCAGCGGTCAATGGCACTCAGGTAACATCTAAGCAGTCTCGTCTACTTTACCATCTATTTATCCGTGCAACTTGTGAGCGAGTTCAACCGCGCTCACGTACTGGGTGAGTCAGCTGAGAGACGGGCTGCTGTTCACCGGGGGATAGCTCTTTTCCGCAGGTGGCACAAATTCAGGCAGAATGCAGTGGAAACTGGATTTAAAGCTTAAATCTGTGCAAATTTGATGAGTTTTAAAGTAAAACCCAGATGATCTATCTCTAATTACTGTGCAAAAAAACGGAACATTTTAAGCCTTGCTTTACACACACAAGGAAAAGTTTTAATTTACCATGTGTACCACTTACTTTTCCAGCTTAAGTTAGCTTGCTGTGTTGCTATGTTTTAATTATGACAGCAACACCTACATTTTAATAAGTGAAAATCTGTGTTATGAAAGTTTACTTTGTATGGCCCACTCACCCTGCATGTCTGAGTCCAGGCTGCCCTGGCTGGAGACCACACTCTGAACTCGACGAGGACGCAATTTACTACAGCCTTAAAAAGAACACAGGATTATTATAAACACATTACAAAGCCATGCTGCCCAGCTCAGGACTATCAGAGCAGACTCACTGTGGACAGTGGAGAGTGAGGACTCTGCCAGGCTTACAGAGGACGGAGTTTTGGGAGGTGAGCTCAATACTGTTTGGAGAGGAGGGTTTTGAGGGGTGTTAAGCTGTGCTCTGTCCCCCTCTAGTGGTAATGAGGCCTGTGACAGCGAGTCTGCATTGAGGGCAAATGTATGCCCTGTTGTGGGTGTCTGGTCACAAAGAGTCAGCCTGTCGTCACTCTGTAACTGAAGATACAAAGTCAAAACACTAATTCAATGGAATTCACAATGGAAAGCTGTGTATTTTTAACTGCTTGAAAAACAAAGATCTAATGGAAATGAGAAAACATTTAAGATCCAAGGTCATGATTCAGTGTAATAGCTAGTTGTGCGTACAATGAGATTCAAATAATCTATACATTTTTTAGAATTAAAAAATGTCTAAAACATGTCATACCCGCTAGCAAGGTGTATATCGGCAATACAGCCCCATAGATTGAAGATTCAAGATTCAGTGTTTATTGTCATATGTACAGCACGAAACATGTTTCCCTGCACAATGAAATTCTTACTTTGCTGCCCAGACTGGATGCCAACAATAAAATAAAAATAGATACATAATAAAAGATAAAGATCAGCATGCACAAATATATATATAATTAAATAAAATCTTAAAAGACTATGTATGCATATAGTGCTACATTGTGCTGTTATGTCAGCAGTAAACGGTGTCTGTAAAGGTGCAATTAAATCCCTATAACCAGCCAAGTACAGTTACATGTGCAAAATGATAGTAATGTAAACATTCAGTCAGTTACATGTGCAAATGTATGTAAACAAGTTACCAGTCAAGTACAGTATAAATATTCATGTGCAAATGGGGGAATAAAGTGTCCATATA
>JAVQKC010022766.1:0-34340 GCA_036025475.1 Philypnodon macrostomus | reverse complement strand
TTACTTGAGTAATAATATTTTGAAGTAACTGTACTCTTACTTGAGTAAAATCTTGGAAATCTAGAAAGAGTAAGAGTACTTTTACCACCTCTGTGTGTCATGTGAGAACAGCTTTATGTGAAAAATGTGATGATGTGGAGATTCTGTTCCTTGTGCCTTAATTTTTGAAAATATTATTTACGTTTTTAGTTTATCTTTTGAAAATATCCAAATCTGTTTACTATCTTTTTGTATTTTTTTCCAGATTACCACAAAATTAAAAACAAATAATCTGACATTACGCTAAAACAGTTACTCAAGATTTGAGTAGGTTTTTCACCAGTACTTTTCTACTCTTACTCGAGTAATTATGTAAATTAATACTTTTTACTTTTACTTGAATAACATTATTTTGAAGTAACGGTACTCTTACTTGAGTAGAATTATTGCCTACTCTACCCACCTCTGCTCAAGATACCCTACTTTCATGATGAACATTTTCTATTTTCCACAAATGTAACCCAAAAGTAAAATTTATATGTTTTTGCGGCTACTATATAGATCAGGGCAATATTATTAGTAGAAATAATATATTGACTAACTTGGACATAACTTGATTTTACTTAGATATAAAGCTTTAGATAAACTAATACCAAGATTTACGATGTATGGTACAGATAAAGTAAATTGATGCTTACTGAGTTCTTGCAGTTGTTTGAGTTGGAGAACCTCCTCTTCTCCCTCCTTGTCCCCTGAACAAAAGTGCAGCTCGGAGCCTTCCAACACAAACCAGCCAACTCTCCAATGGTACAAGTCATGCCCTTCTTTGTAATACAGTCGACCAATCAGCTCGCTGCCTTTCTGTAGCAGGCCCTCAACTATGGCTGGAACAAAAGTCTGTAACACAAGAGGAAGGCAATTTTATTTTTTTTACTTTTTGTTATTTTAGGTAACTTACAGACACCTTTAACAACTTTTGTTTTGGATCAAGTTTGTGTTCCCATGTCAAGCTTAAATGTGCTTGGCTATTGTTCCGGATTGCAATATGGAGGAGTAGGCTTATAGTGCAGATGGAAAGACATATGGACTAATACAGCAGTGCCTCCCACCTTCTGTAACTTGGTCGGCTAGAAGCACGTTTATGAAGGCTGTTATTACATGACTGTATGCATGTGGGGGCAGATATAGCACTTTTGTCTTATAGTGAAAAGACTATCTGGAGAACTAGTGCAGAAATCAGGAATATGATGAAAGATCAGGATGTCTTTGTAGCTTTCCGCATATGTAAATTGTGTCACCTTTGTTAGAGCCAGGATCCAGTCTCGTTGCGTTTCTTGAGTTTCGGCCCCAAAGATGACAGCTCGCTCTGTTCGCAAATACAGTTCCACGGTGAACACAGCCCTGCAAAGCCAAATGTTAAAAGATACATGTACAAACCATGCCACAGTTTTCAAAATGGCCAAGCTTACATACAAAGTCAGGCTGAAGTGCTAACATTTTTCACTTCACTGGTATTGGTTTGTTCCCCATGTCATTTTATGTATACAAACAGCTCAGATGGGAATAATGAACTAACTACTGCTACAGAGTGGCAGAGTAGTTAGCACTTCTGTGTCTTCTGATAGGCTAATCCATATGCAAACATTTAGAGAATTAAATATTGGGGCGGCAGGGGTGCAGTGGATAGGTGCTCGCCGGTTCGAGCACACACTGTCGTTTTGTCCCTGGGCAAGACACTTAACCTGCATTGCCTATGAATGAATGTGGTTGTGTGATTGGTGTTCGGTGGTGGTCGGAGGGGCCGTAGGCGCAAACTGGCAGCCACGCTTCCGTCAGTGTGCCCCAGGGCAGCTGTGGCTACATATGTAGCTTACCACCACCAGGTGTGACTGGAGTGAATGAATAATACAAATATGTAAAGCGTCTTTGAGTAGTTGTGAAAAGCGCTATATAAAATTGATGAATTATTATTATTATTATTTCCAAACCTCACTTTTTCAAACTATAAAGCTCTTGAAACTTCTTGAAACAAAAAACTGCAGAGTGCATTAACTATACTCTTAGAAGTTAAGGTTCCTCAAGACCCACCTCTGCTTTTAGTTTGATTTTCTACTGGCTGTGACTTTTTTACATCATTAAATCTCATTGAGCATACAGTACATGTCTGGGCATAGACCTGGGAGCGACTGAGCATGCTCCATTGAGTGTATTCTACAGGTCCAATAGGTAGAGAGAATACTATTGTGGACGGCCCAGCAGTGTCATGCAGTGAACATCAAAACTAAACTCAATAGGGCTCCAGTTTAACAGCCCTCACCTCTCGGTCTGTGGCAGTGCTGTGAAACATGTCTAACATTTCCTGTGACACTCAGAGCTCCCACAATGCTGCGTCTTAAAGGTCACCTTGTGCTTTTCCGATTTTTCTTTTTTGCCAGAGTAAGTTCATGTTTTGGTGACACATAAGGTCAGCTTACAGACATTTTCCCCCTGCATAGAGCTTGAGTCACAGATTTTGTACAGTGCAAATAATTTTCCAATGTATAATCACATATACAATCATACAATATAATAATTTGGTAATGCTTTATGAAAATGTGTGGTAATAAAGTATTTATATGGCATTAATAAGCATTAATATATGTTTATATGCCTTTATAAGACATTTATTAACAGTTATAGATACATTTGCATACAAGTGCTGATAACAAGACTAAACTTGTATGTTAATAATCAGTTTATAATGGGTTTGTAAGTGTTAATAGGCCACTTGTAATGTACATAGGCTTATTAATGTATTCTTATTGTATTCTTATCTATAACTGTAAATAAGTGACTCATAAAGGCTTATAAACACATAATTAATGCTTTGTTAATACCTTATGAATGGTTATTCTAAAGCGTTACCATCATTCAGCTTCCTCTACTTTATCCTGTCAGGGACAATGGGTGATTGAAGCCTGTCCCAGCAACTATGGGTCTTAGCTGGGGTACCCTGCACAATGGACAACAAAACATTAACACTCTTCCTCTTCTTCTTTTGCAATGGTGTGCAAATGACTGTTGATGTTATGACTGTTATGATGTGATATGATATTCCCATGTCACCAATCTTCAGATGAATGCTTTTTTTTCAAAAAGAAAATGAAAAAATGGCCACAATCACTAATGGGAGTTTTCTGCAACACGAGTCAGCTAAAGATATGTGTAATTCAATAGACAAATCAGTCTTTTCAGGAGCTAAGCAGATGCATGGCTTACATAGAGCTTCCTGTTTGCCATTGCCACTGGACCTTGCTTGGAAGTGGGACCAAGTGTGCCAAATATTTGCAGTTTCCCCCAGTGGCTGATACCTAATAGCATGAGAAAGGGGTTTGTCGGGGTGGAGGGGGGGTGAGACGTAGAGGCCAGTGACCTTGAGAGCTTGTGGGGTTGAACTTTCCCCTTCACCCCCGCCCTAGCCACCAGTGCCTAATCAATTACTGTTGGCAGTCAGGAGACCACCAGTGATTAGCAGCAGCAAGGCAGACGTGGTTTTTTGAGGCAGGGGGGTTAGAAAGTGGGATGGGGGCCGGCCAGAAGGAGGAGGTGGAGAGGGAGAAGGGGTAAGAAGTCTTTGATCAAAACGCTGCCTCGAGAGAAGGGGAACCTGGACCCCCCTGGTTCAAATGACCCTTGAACACTTGTATTTATGTAGAAAAAAAAGATGGCGGCATCCTTTTGTATTGTGTTGCACGTGAGCGGACAGCTGGAGATCCAAATACTGCTCTACAGACAACACACAGCCACCACATATAAACATAAACCTTTTTGTTGTTCAGATTTTTGAGGCATGGAGGGAAGTAATTCACAAATTTATATGAGAATCAGTGCTGTTCCCACGCCTGGTGTGGTGAGAGTGCTCAACAAAATCATTTGTCAAGACTGGCTGATTGGTTTGTCTCTGGTACAGTTTAAAGGGGCCCTAACACAGTTTTTGGGAGATTTCTACAATGTACCGTAATCGTGTGTGCTGATGCACTGGCCTTCTGAGAGGTTAAAAAAGCTTGGTTTCAACTTTATGTAGATAGATGAAGACAACCCGCCATGGTAATATTTATTTATGTTGGCTGTAATAGTGAAGGAGGTGTGGCCAATAAGGGGAAAGAGGGCCTTAAAAAAGACATGCACAAAATCAAAACGTTTTCAGCTGATATATATATATATATATATATATATATATAAACATAATATCAGCAATTCTTGCCATGCTCATCTTGTGTCACAGATGTTTGTAGATTCAAGTCTCACTTTGTTTTTTAGTGAGAGTTTGTTTATACAATCTAGGATGAGATATAAACAGAAAATGAAAGATTATATAAAGCAACATGAAAGAGGAAGACACTTAAAAGACAGGAGGTATGAGCCAAAGAAACAAAGCAAAAACCTGCTTTACAAGAAGCGCTTCCTCGGGGGTGCTCCAAAACTATAGTTCTTTCTCCAACTCTTCACACAATTAATGGCATTATTATGAGCACCACTGGAAAACTTCAACTAAACAGTTTTTTCAGAGACTTTCCCATGGGAACGCCACTTTGTGCACAGGCCAAGCACTCAAGAGCAATATCTATTTTCAGACATTTTCTCCTCGGGGTGAAAATAAGTTTGTGGCAATACCTCAATTGAATTAAGTTTATCTGTCATTTTTAGAGCCAGCAGTGATTGTTGTTGTACTTTGCTAAACAATGTTTTTTGGTTGTTGTTTTTTTTCCGATTTGGGCCAAATGTATGTAACTCTGCAAAGAAAGTTATGTTGAGGATTCATTGCCATTGCAAGTGTATCTGTTAGCAACAATACTCTCTAATAGATATCAAGGAACCATTCCCCACTGACATCACAAGCACTCACACATCAGTCACTGAAAGCAAGATAGCTGTGCACTCACTCAGTTAAAATTACTCAGTTACATTTACTTGAGTAACTTTTTAAATAAATTGTACTCCATAGAGTATCTTTACTTCACAATACTTTTTACTTTTACTTGAGTAATCATATTTTGAAGTAACTGTACTCATACTCGAGTAAAATCCTGGAAATCTAGAAAAAGTAAGAGTACTTTTACCACCTCTGTGTGTCATGTAAGAACAGCTTTATGTGAAAAAAGTGATGATGTGGAAATTCTGTTCCTTGTGTCTTCTATTTTGAAAATATTATTTACATTTTTAGTTTATTGAAAAATCAAAATCTGTTTATTATCTTTTAATTTTTTTTGCCAGATTACAACAAAATAAACAAATAATCTGACATTACGCTCAAACAGTTACTCAGGACTTGAGTCATTTTTTTTCACCAGTACTTTTCTGCTTTTACTCAAGTAATTATGTGAATGAGTACATTTTACTTTTACTTGAGCAACATTATTTTGAAGTAACGGTACTCTTACTTGAGTAAAATGATTGGCTACTCCACCCACCGGAACTGCCAAACTTCTGGCATTTGTGAAAAAGTAATACCTATATTTTAGTTTACCTTTAGCTTTTATTAAGCTATGCCACATTATCATAAGATATGTGGTGATTATGATGTTCAAAGCTTGGTCAACCCAATTACAAAGACACACTATTGGCAACATGTCCATTTTGAATTACCCTTTGATGTCTCCCTAACGGTGCCTGTGCCCTCATAGAAATCACTACAAATTACTTTGAACACGAGCTGAATGGACAGATTAGTGCCGAGAGGATGGCACAAAGAGTGTTAAATATTTTGAGCAGCCGACCACATTACCCACAGCTGCCAACACTGACCTAGTTTCACCCAAACCAGCTTGAAGATACATCATCTATTGTGCAAAAAGGACCCTATGAACCACACCACTCAAGCTTCATCTGCATGACCCCCTTTCGGGCTAGTCTTTGATGGAGTTCAAATTAAGTGTGGCAGGTGACTATTGATCTGCGAGGCTAGGGACAGATGTTAGAAGTGACAACCAGGTGGAAATAACTCTATAAAGAACTCAAATGAGATCCCAAAAAACTATTGTGGTCCCGATTTGAGACAGCTTTGCCCTTGAAGAGAAGTGATTTCTGATTCAATTATCTTCTTTAGAGGAGGAAATAGTGAGCAGATGGCAGGAGCAGTCACAAGTCTCGACATGACCCACACGGACATCTTTTCTTTGGGACAAATTTACTGTGGGCTAGAGGAAGTAAAGAGGACAGACCTCAGCACGTTTGTAAGATGTTTATTATAACTATTCACAAAGGTAGGTATATTTGGCTTTCCAGTGAAATGAAAGAATGTTCTCAAATGTAGAACAGTCTATAAATGACCATCAGCTGGTTCTACTTAAAAATCATACTTTCATAATATAATATCACTGTGGCATGATGTTTTTCTATTTGCCACTATCCAGATCGAAAGTGCACAGAATATAAATAAATCAACATTGAGTTTAGTCAATAGACAAGATCTGAACCATGACTAAACCAAGTCTAAACAAGAGCAAAACCAGTCTCCCTGAAAACCTTTGGAACTTTTGGCCCTTAGTATTACAGTTCTGCTTGCCAACAGCAAGTTGAGAAACATGTCAACACACCACAAATAGCAATACATTACAAAAAATAAGTTTGTTTAGTCTCTTTGGGGATAAAATGTGACTTAACTGCGTATTTGAAGTAATGCAAATAAAGCCTAAGCAGGGATTGTAATTGTTTTTCTATGAGATAAATAATCGTTATATAATTCGTCAGTTTACACTGTTCATGGGAGTCATTTATGAATACAAAGACTTTAAGGCAAGTCTGGGTTTGTCTGCTGGCTGCCACTATGGGAACAATCTTATTTGAACAGAGACCAATTTTTTAATACCAGAACAGAAATTACCACCATTTAAGGGTATGTACATCAGTTTTTTAAGCATTGACCCTTTAGAGGAAAAGCAGGGGCTAAACTGGTAATTAGATTTATGTCATGGATGAATGAGAAGGATCTGTGTTTAGGTTTCGGAAATAGGCATGGTTAAAACACATCTGGATTCAGACATAACATGTAAAGGGGACGTTGAGGACTTTATTAACCGATTGTTTAGCCATTCAGTAACTTTAGAGCGGCCATTACTATTGGCGCAGAACCCTTTGTAAACTGTGGCTGAGATCTGACCACAGTCACTATAGTCCTTTGCCAGTGCATTCACTTATTAGCATTTGGCTTCATTTTAGCTTAACCCAAGAGTGAAGAGCTTCTTGGTTCATCATGTAAAAATACTCAATTGATTATTTATTTTTTATATTGATTTATTCGGCTTCCACTTATAGACCCTTTCAAAGTTCGTAAACAAAAAGTTCCAAAATTCCGGAATGGAGGCGACTGGAGGCAAGACCATAATACAGTTTCAATGGAGAAGTTAGCATTAGCCACAAAATATCACCAATGAAGATGGTTTTGACAAATGACAACCATTCTCTACATCTAGGTGATGTCAGAGCCTGGTTAGGAAACATTAGTGAATATACCTCACATTGTATGTTTATTTAATGTACACATTAATTAACGGTTGGTGTCAAAAGTCTTGATTTTTAGATTTTACTGAACAAGTCCTCACAGAAATGTTGAAGACCGCAATAGTCTTTTCATTGTATGTGCAGAATTATTCTATCCCTCACCACAGATCTTACTTTTATGTAAAGTTAACTCACTTTTGCCCCAGTCGCCTCCATTCTAGAATTTTTAACATTCAAAATGACACACATTTTAAAGGGCCTATACTGTTAGAGCGTGATTGGAGACTATCCCATTTAGGGGTCTGGGGTACATGTAGACCCTGGACAATGGCGAGTTAGATGCAGGGCTGACACAAGGCCCGATAGACAATCACTATCACATTCAATTACTATGGACCATTTTTACGAATGAATCCAAACCATTTTGTCATTTGTGCATTGTTGACATTTTCTGAAAATATGATCAAAATCAAACCACAAGTCAAGCAAGCCAACCAATAACATGAAACGTGCCGGGAGTTCACTACAACGATGAAAGATCAGCCTAGTAACCTATCAACACCATAGTCTTAACAAACCATACACATTTTGGTATCAGATGAACTGTGTACTGTACATTTCAACAACAGATTCTGGTTGTCGCGGCAACAGTCAATGGGAAACAATTGGCCGCAAACCCAGTAATACTTTAATTTGAGCCAATGCAAACTGAACTCGGTCAGCTGAGTGAGACAAAAGGATATCAGTTCTGGCTCTATAGCACACTCAATGACCAGTCGTGTATAATCTTTGGGTTACTGAGAACGCACTAATCTGCCACAATCTGATCTTTGTGGACATGTACACAAACTGACTGATCTCATAACCATAATCTGATCTTTATAGTATGGTGACGTCTTTGATGAATGGGTTTGAATGTATAGAACATGCGTGGAAAGGTCATATTTTGAACTTTACTGCCCCTCTAGTGCTTTTTGTCAGAGGGAGCAGTGCCGGTCCTCCAAGTCACTTTAAACACTAGAGACTGAGACTGAGACTGAGAAGTGCAAACTTGACTAACTCAGCAAAGGTAATGATTCAGTAGAACAAGAGGTATGGGTTTTAGAAACTGAAATAGTTTGAACACACTTTCTCATTCAATCGTGACCAAGGCTAAGGTTAACACCTGTGGACCCTTGACAGCTGCTTGTTTTACCTATGGGACGGTCCAGCTGATCTCTTTATGGAGGCCGCCATTGCTCAGTGTCTACTTCAGCCTTCGGGGCATTGTATAAAGTAAGCTGTGGACTGAAAAGTACTCAGGCTGAAGGTTGGTCTCTCACCTTGACCCCATTGAAACAAGAGATCTCTAACTCTGTCTTCCCCCATGTCTTCAAATAGAAACATCAGGCTCTTTTCACAGAGGAGGGGGTTTAAAGCAACTCCAACCTAACTATATCTATTCTTCTTTATACTGTAATCCAATATTTGAAAACAATATTGCTGGTAACACTAACTATAATGTAAAAAGACTCACATGCCATTGGGGCACAAGCGTCTGCATAATTTGGTCCTTAACTGCATCTTCCCCACTGGCTTTTACAGAAAACATTTTGATTAATACTTCAGACAGGCAATGGCTCCTTTCCAACAGTTTTTGGCAAACACTAAGTTGATTTAAGTACTAGAAATTCGAAAAATATTTTGCAAAGTCATCGCCTTTGCAGTTGCTCCAGATAGCTGTAGACAATTATAAATGATAGATCAGATCATGCATATTCCTCTTACTGTCAGAATCACAGACAAGTGCATAGTTTTGTGTTAAGCTTCAAGTCTAAACAGGGTTAGACCAGGGCTCTTACAAAAAAGACTTGTATACGTTGGCCCCTTACTGGGAGATCTCTTCAAATATACATTCACTTAATTCCTTTATGCTCATAATGCTGGAGAAACAAACCTAAAGTGTTGAGCATTTACAGAGCCGCTGCTATCAGCCAAGTGAAGCGGGGTGTTGACAGCCACGGCAAAGCCTTCCCCTGGAGGCATATCTGTTTAATCACACAAACTAACCTTGATAAAACCACAACCTCAGATCACACTGTGTTCAGAACAGGCTGCTCCCGACATCTGAGGGCGGGCGTGGAGGTTAGCACTGGGAATAAGTCTGAAGTAAGGCCGTGGTGAAAAAACAATCTAATTAAAAACACTTTTTAGTCATTAACATTTCAACCAACAAGCTGTTTATAGAATGGTACTTCAGTTTATATTCAAAAACTTGATCTGTTTATTTATTTATTTTTTGTTTATAATTTTTGTGTTGAAATACACATTCATTTGGTTATTTTAACAGTAATAAAAGCATTCAAAAATTATGTTATGTAAATGAATAGGCAGTTTAATCAATACAGATGTTTACAATTGTCTTTTTTAATGCTTAAGTTGCTTTGTGAATCCTCAATTAACCGTTTACTGATCCATACTCAACTAATGCTTAACATTGTGAGCAAAAATCTATACAAATAAAAATTGTTATTTGTCTGCACTTCTACAGTAAATTGAATCCCATTGTATCCCAAGTGTCTGAATCAAGTTTTAAAATTCTAGTATTGTGACTGCACCACTCGGTATTATCACATGAATCTGAGCTCACACTCACAAAACCACCCCTCGCCCCATCTCGTCCTGTCCCATATTGTGGAATGTGGGGGACTGTGATGGCAGACAGGAAGTCCTTATTGTACTGGTGCAGAGATCCCCGGAGCCAGACAGCATACGCCAACGATGTCATCCCGGGCCGGCTCACGCATATCTTTGTGCTTGCTCACAGCGTAACAAAGACGTAAATAAACACGGTTACCCCCACCAGTCTTCAACTGTCATTTCAATTAGGCATCGTCCCAATCAAAAGCTCCCCGGCCTGTGGTTCCCAGCCATCCAGTTACCTCTGACCCCCGGTGGCTCGTGCCTGAGGTGATTTTCTTTATTAGTCCATGGGGTGAGTATTTAGCCCCATGTAGCCATCGGTAGCTGGCTTAAATCTGCAGAGTCAACACTTCCTGGTTGTTAGCTGCTTTAGCACACTCCCCAAACATCCTCCCTCAGGCCAGATAACATCTCTGTCCTGGGCCATTCATGAGCTATACTAGCCCATTCTCACATGTTGATGCACAGAGGGGCTTTCTAGGCTGTGCTTTTAAATTGAATGTAATACTAGACAATGGCTTTGCTCAAGATAAGAGAGCTCCTTCAAAAAGCTGCTAATGAGCTACATTTATCTGTGTTTGATTGTGTTAATTTGCCTTATTTAAAGAATAGGTCACAATAATGTAAAGACCTAGAATTTGAAAGTTTCAAAATGCACATCTTGGTGTTTTTTATGGTTCATTACTCTGCAAATTAGACATGAAACAAAAACTGGCACACAAAATGACTTGTTTGATATCCTGTTTGGTCATTTCTTCGTCTCTAATGTATACACTGTTACTGACCCTTGTCCTCCATCATCTTTAAATGTTAATGTGATACTAGAATCAGGCTTTGCTCACTACCAAAGATAAGAATCAAGTCTTAAAAGCTGCTAATGAGGTACATTTATCTGGGTTTGATTGTAATTACAGGCTGTGGGAACCTCGACACTATCATTTATCTCACACTCTTTGTTTAAATAAATATTAGCAGGTCCTCTGACACCATCGGTCCATAACAGTCGAGTGAACGCACTACCCAGCTGAAGAATCAAACCTGTGGAAGTGAAACATGTTTTGTTACTGGCCATAAATCACCATGTAATTAGAACAAGCATGTTTTAAATACCTTTGACATGGTTTTTCCAAAGTAGTTTTCCACATTCATTAATCTCTATGCATGAGAGGCAAGGGGTAATTACAGGAGGACTCAAATGGGCCATTGTGATAATCCTCAAATCCCTATCAGTAACGGCCATTTGCTTATCAGCCTGTTTTCATATTGCACTCATAAAACACAAAAGTAGAGTAGTAGTAAAATGTAGATCTAAACAATATTAGGAAAACATCCAAAATGCCATAACTATATTAGCTATTGATATAACTATATGACTGAACCTGACAATAGGAGCAATTAAATGAATTTCAATTCAAGGAGAAATTGAAGTCCCCAGATTTACTATTCAAAATTCTGTGAAAATCACCAAACAACGAGACCAAACCAAGACTAAACTAGTGCCAAAATATGTCCACACACAGTTTCTGATTTAACAAGCAATGCTTTTAGTTGAATATTGTGTTTATTACATATTTGAGATATAATGTGCAGCCCTTTGAAAACTCAAAACACTCAGCAGTAACAAAATCAACTTTTTTCTCTGACCACGGCCTTGCTCTGAAATGAATCTCACTTGCCATCTCAAGCCAGTGGACCTGCGTAAGGTGATGCCTTATTGGTAGCGTGCCCCATTGACCATCAGGACACCGGCTCAAATGCAACCCCGAAGCTTTTGAACTATTGTTGTTGGCCTCCACCACTCTTGGCCACTCTAACCCCACCACTGCTGCTCCTCTGCTCCTGACTGTCCCACACACTACTGACAGTATCCAAGGAAATATCTGATTTGCCCATGTAATCTACCTGTGACCTATATAATAGTCCAGTCGGTGAATACATGTGGATTTAGCAGGCTTCACGCTGGCTAACTGCTGTGTTTTTAATCTGATAAAACTTGGATGTGGAATTCCCCTTCATCTGACTGCAGGCTCGTAAAACTAACGCCACTGCAAGCCATGATGGGAGAGTTAGATCACTTTCAGAACAAGAAGATGGATGCAAATATAATAGGTGATTTAATATGGGATTAACTATTATGGTTTAAAATTAGAACCTTGGGAAAATTAGATAAGATGTTACTTGAGCACCATTTGCAGTGCACTGGTTTATAATAGTTTCTCAGTAGACATTCAATCAGGTCAAGTCAAGTATAATAAATGTGTAATATAAAATCATTGGCAAAAGCTTTACAAAATCAACAATATGAGTGAAGTAAAAACAGATAAAACAAGAACAATAAAACTAGGTACAAATGAAAAGATAATTGTTCAAAATCAACATAAAAAGCTGTTTTAAAAGCCATATTTGCCGCAAACCAGGGTCAATAGGAGACCCCACGTACTGTATGCATGCTATGTCATTGTGTTCAGGACAAAAGCTCACCACAACTGCAATGTCATAAACATTTCAATAACCCTAAGCCTAACTTTGACAACTGCTGAAAGTAAAACAACATTGAAAAGTGGGAGTTTATTTGTGCCTATACAGTACATCGCGGCCAGCTTTCATGAATAACAATATAAACGTCCAAATGTTTGAAGAATGGGACTTTCTTTTGCACAAGAGGAATCCTGTGGAATCTGATCCTGGATATCAATCTCTGTCTGCATGATAAAGGCCATGATGACAGAGGAGTTGATCACTGGCTGAGGGCGGGGTCGGTGCATATTTGTCTGCACTTCTACAGTAAACGCTGCCGTCTCCACCCAAACTCAAACCAAACTACAGACTTGTCTCTCTGCCCAAGCTGTCTGCAGACATCACGTCGAACATATACTGTACAAAGCGCATTCACCTTCATCCCATCATCATCCATTTCCACAGACAGGACCGCGAGGAGCCAGGGCTAATGAGAAAACAACATGTATGTAATCAACTCGAAGAAAAGGGAAAATTCTCCCAAAACCTCAGTCGCACTATCGCTGCTTATGATACGGGATTGGAAGTTGCTGCCAGTTGGCTCAGGACACCCCATCAAAACCGTGCCTGGTGCTTAATGGATCATAAAGGTTTGCTGGGAGCTGCTTCACAGCTCGATTTGATTTAGACATGTAACACAAACCCATTAGAAAGCATACATACATTCAGACTCTGCACCACACAGGCTCCAAGCAGCACAATGCAGACTTATAGTCCTTGTAAATCATCCACTGTGGGCAAATTGTACAATACGGCACTTATACGATTCATCAAAAGAAATGATACAGCTAATCAAATAATAACAGTAAAATTATGGCAAGCCTGAGGATATTATACTCAGCCGCTTTTTGCTAAAATATCACAGCAATTTCCTAACCACACTGTCCACAAAAGCAGCCAATAAAAGTATGCATTTATTTCCCAAATAAATTGAAAATTGAAATGCAGCTATAGAATTTTACAATACATCGCTTGTGCATTGCAAAAAATGTCACATTTTATTGTTTTATTGGACACTAAAGACTAAACCTGACTCAGGACCTCTAAATCAGATCGAAACACAGACTAAAAAGGCTGAAATTAAGTCTAAACTGTGCCTAAACCAGGACTAAGCAGAAATAGACATAGATATCTCACCTGCATGTGAAGAGGCATTATCTATGACGTGCCAAATCCAGGAAGAACTGACTTTAAACCGAGTTGGAACCTCTTTGTTTAGTGTCTGAAGATAAGTAACAGAATGTTGATTGTGCACTGACATCAGGACAAGGCTGGCAGGCTGACAGAGCTGGGATTAAATAGTATTAAGAGGGTCCAGATGCAATGCCACATACACATCCATTCAGCACATGGTGACACACTGCACTAGAGGGCTCAACAATGACTCCAACTATTATCACTACAGTCTTCTGAAGCTAAACATTCGCTCTCACAGGATCTGAAAGGTATTTACACTCACAATCTTCAAAGGCCAGTGCATGTAAATGATTAAACGAGTTGAACGCTTGCTACTGTAGCAATTGAGTTAGGATCTGTTTTTACACATGCGCTTGTATCCTTCTCTTGTCTCTAGCTTTGTTGTGGAAAGCTGATTAGAGCAGACCAGATGGACCAGAGAGCCCCTCCCCCGGTTTAAACAGTCCACACATCTGTACGAGTGGACGACAAAGTGCCACCAAACTGGGTCACCAATCCAGGCCTGTATGGTGGTTTTCAACTGGTAGGACATTTACAGAACTAAAGTCTCGTTTCTCTCTGCCAATGAGTTGTGTTTTTGCCAGTAGGGTTTGTTGATTGGTTGCTTTGTTTGTCTGTTGGCAAGATAACTCAAAAACTAATGGGCTGGTTTTGATCAAACTTTCAGGACTAAAATATAGGAATTTGGTATAATTGCGAGACAGGGCCAAACTTAGAAATTAAACCTAAAGTTTGACTTTATTAAGATGCATGGTACTGAGCTGTTGGAGAAAGGTGGTTGGGCGTCTGTATTATTGTGGGTTTCTTTAAGTCTCCTCTCCTCCTACCAAACAAAACTATCCATTTACTGTATGTGAATTGGTAAGTGTTGCCCATAGTGAATCAATTTGAGAGTGGCTGTCAGCCTTGCAACTAACTGGCCATTGTCCAGGGAGTACCCCACCTAAGGCCCATAGTTGCTCAATAGGAACCAGCTACTTTTAATCAGAACAAGCAAAAGAAAATGTATGAATGAATAAAAAAATATATATATGAAACCCTTGTGACCCACTTTTGGTCCTGACCCACCAATTGGAAATCATAATTTAACACTAATATGAACCTTGTATTAAGATTTTTGGATCATGATGTATCTAATCACATAAAGCCTACATCCAGATGTTTTCATTTGGCTTCACAGCCCATTTCTATGTCATGTACATTAGTTCTGAGGTCAACTTAGGAAGGCAGAGTTTATGAACCTGTTACAAAACCCAGAAAGTCCCCAGGCTGGCCTCTCCCTGGATACCCCCAACCCCCCTCTCGCCTAGGACCCTCTAGTGAGCCAGAATAGACTTTCCACAAACCTGTTGAATGATTGTGTTGGTCAATTAACACCATTTGAATTGCTCCTGCTGGAAACAGTAACAGTAAATACCCAAACCCATGGGTTCACTTTGAGTTCTTCAATAATACTGTACCGTTGTAATGGATCTGATACAATGAAAAATTGTTTGTGAGCCCAAAACTATAACAGCCACAATTGCTCAAATATAATATGCAGGTTCTAAATAGAATCTTCTGTGGGACTGGACACCCCTCCTGAACAAAATTACAAAACAGGGACTTCTCGTTCTTTGTTTCTGTCAATCTCAATTCAAGAGTCTATCAAAACCATAGAAACGACACTAATAGCCTAATAAAACAATGTCATCTGACACAGCACATTGTCTCAAATCTGGATCCAGACGGTGATCTGGATCACTTCCAAAATCTAATCAATGTTTCCTTGTGTCATTCCTGACAAATTTCTGAGTAAAGTTGCGTACATACAGACCTACGGATAGACAAAAACATTGCGTCCTTGGGGTAGGTAATAATGACAAAGACTATATACTGTAGTTCTCTAAGTCAGATCTAAATAAGAACAAAAAATTTACTAAATAACTAAAGTAAATGGAAATTAGGTCAAAAACTGGTCTAAATCAACTCTAAATCAACCCTAAAGCAGGCCTAAATCAAGACTAAATCAACTCTAAAGCAGGACTAAATCAACCCTAAAGCATGACTAAATCAACCTTAAATCAGGAATAAATCAACTCTAAATCAACCCTAAAGCAGGACTAAATCAACTCTAAATCAACTCTAAAGCAGGCCTAAATCAAGACTAAATCAACTCTTAAGCAGGACTAAATCAACCTTAAAGCAGGACTAAATCAAGTCAAAATCAACCTTAAAGCAGGACTAAATAAACCTTAAAGCAGGCCTAAACCAAGTCTAAATCAACTCTAAAGCAGGACTAAATCAACCTTAAAGCAGGACTAAATCAAGTCAAAATCAACCCTAAAGCAGGACTAAATAAACCTTAAAGCAGGCCTAAACCAAGTCTAAATAAACCCTAAAGCAGGCCTAAATCAAGTCTAAATCAACTCTAAAGCAGGACTAAATAAACCTTAAAGCAGAACTAAATCAAGTCAAAATCAACCCTAAAGCAGGCCTAAATCAACCCTAAAGCAGGACTAAATCAACCCTAAAGCAGGCCTAAATCAAGTCTAAATCAACTCTAAAGCAGGACTAAATCAACCTTAAAGCAGGCCTAAATCAAGTCTAAATCAACTCTAAAGCAGGACTAAATCAACCTTAAAGCAGGCCTAATTCAAGTCTAAATCAAGTCTAAACTGTGCCTACATCAGCACTAAACAATAGTCCACACAAATTGTATTAAAATCCCCCCACCAAAACAAGAACAAATCTGTCACAAATATAAACATATTCTAGAAAGAGCCTACACGTACCAGTGAAAACCACTGCTCTAGAATATAGCACAGGTTGTAACTTTATACAAACAGTAAATCATAAACCTTTCACTTGTGAACCCAAAACTAAATGGCCGCTTTTGTGAAGGCGGTCACACAGCCGCTCAAATGCAATATTCAGGAAGGCCATTTCATTACATCCAATAGAGCCTCAATCATGTGTGAAATTTGCTGTTTGAATGGGCCTTGCTATCATATCAGTCATCAGCATCCACTGTGCAAGCTAATGGGGCCCTTTCTTCCTGCTGACCCTTTTCTGTTTATTGTTCCTATATTCGCAGTATCAGACTTTGGCTTAATTTAGTCATTTCTTAATCAAGACAAGCCTTTCGGGTCATTATCGCCAGGCTAAATCAGGGTGTTCACACCAATATGTTTCCTTGAGATTAGAGGTTTTTCTGCTGAAGGGAAGAAATCATTCACAGAGTAGATAGCGTTTGATGTAAGTTTAAATAAAGCATTCTCAATCTTGACTTGACTAAAGTAACAATGGTGGAATCAGTTAGTGACTAAAACAGTTCCAATGATGAGTGTTTTAACCCAAAATACATCTAAAGCAAAAGTGGTCATTTCCTCTTCAAGGCCACGGTTGCTTCCTTGAGTTGATATTCAAACACATTTTCCTCCACAGGGGAAGTTTTGGGAGGTTTACGGGAACATGACTGATTTGGTTAAAAATAACAGTATTGTACTCAAAACAGGGATAAAACAGGGACTAAACTGGATCTAAGCCATAATTGAACTAGGATCAAATCTGGTCTAAAATAGCTCCAAACCAGAACTAAATTGAAGTGTCCAGAGAACATTGCTTTACAATCTAGCAATTGCTGTAGCTTCTTACAAATAGCAAAACTAAACATTAAACAAAGGAACATTATAGTGATTATTTTCTCCATGATGTTTTCAAATTAGGACGGCAAATCTCCATAAACATGCTTCGAATTTGTGTGAGTGTCATTCCCACAGATGTGTCCATATGCGTAGAAGTTGTAGATGTGAACTCATTGTGGTTTCCTTCATTTTCATCATGTGATCTGCTTTGTACTTTAAAACTCTCTCTCCTGTTCTCTGTTGCGCTCACAAGGAGTGAATGGTGCCCCTTTATACTGTTTAAGTGTGTTACAGGGATGATGTTGACGTTGAAGATTCTTCACAGCTACAGGAAGCTTGACATAAGCACATACTTAAAAATGCAATACCCCAAAAATCCTTTACTAATAAAAACATTTTGGAATTGATATAAAACTACCTGCATTTCAGAAAGAAGGTGAAGGATCAATCCTCTGGCGACCTTTCTCTAATTAAGGAAAAGCTTCATTAACTACATGAGTAGATTTCTGCCACCCATTGACTGAGTGTTGAGAATACAGTCTGTAAACAGCCAATGGACGCATCCCAAATTCAAGACCCACTTGTACACAGTATGCAAGCAGGTGATTGGCCAAAACTCAAATTATGAGCCTTATTTATAATATTCTTTGTTGATTGTGTGTGCATCAAAAGTGTATACCCATTGTTTAAGAACAGGTGCAACATCTAAAATGAGTCAATAAACCCTGTCTCATGGCAAATATGAAGTCCATTGGTTTATTTTCCCCAGAGTTCATTTCAAGGCAAACAATAAAGAGAGCTCTAAATGTTCATCACCCTGACATGACATCATCTGCGGTCACACTCCTGGGTGTGTGTTGCTTTTTGAACACATTGACTTTGTTTACCAATGTTGCAAGACTTGGGAAAAAAATAGGTGGCCAGTGTGCCCCACAAAACCTCTTAATTTGCACTTTGTTAGCCTTGTTTTTATGATGCTGCGAACTATTACGTATACAAGGAGCGTTCCATAAAAGGCTCTAATATAAGCGTTTTATGACCGTAGGCGATCTTTTTCCCCAGCACAAAGCTATTATAGGAAGTGACCTCACCAACGCATCAACATTATATCGGCACAGTTCAAATATATACACTTTGCAAGGTGCTTGTTGGCAGGAAATCATAGGCAGACACTTGTTTAAGCTCAACACGTTGGGATAACATGGTAAAAAATGTAGCCAGCCTTTGTGAAAACCCCATGCAGTTGAGGCTTTTGGGTCCCTAGTAAAAATGATTTAAGTCTAGACGCTGGACTAAAATAGAAGCAGTGGATTTGAGAGTGGGTTAGCCCTTGCTTTCTCACACATTATATTGTCAGCTCGGAAAAAAACAATAACACAGAACTATAAGATAATCTGATCTGCATCCGATGGCACGCAAAAATAAAGCCTTTGACAAGACCGGGCAAATTGAAACAGAAGTAATATGCTGAACTTGACAACTTTTTGGAAAGCAGTTTGAGAATATTGTTTTACACACTGAAATTTAAGTCTCAAAAATGCGCTATCCTTAGGGCATAATCGATTCAGTTTTAATTGCCATAGGATACCCTGTTTGCTACAACATTCTGGTTGGTATCACGCAATGGCATCAACTGTCTGTTATCAAGTCAAGTAATCTTTGGGTATTCTAGTTTCCCCCATCAATTTTATTACTATAGTTTTAATACATTTTTGTTAATCACTTATTCAGCACTGGTTTGTATACATAAGGAAAACAGAAAATGCCCTCAACGTTGACAATGATCAACAAGATAGCAAGGAAAAGTTGCAGTATTGTTATATTTATTGCTGGTCAGAGCTAAAAGCCAGAAGTTCCCAATGCGGTTATGGGGGAAGGAAGGGTAACATAAGGATATTTCAGACTACTGCAGCTTTAATGGGGAAAATAAATCTAATTTCCACCCCATAGTGTTTCACCCACTTAGTCTAATAACTAAATGATGTGCAGCGTGGAGGGGATGGAGGGGAGGTTTAAACAACGAATGTGAAAGTCAACCACTGTGACCACCGCAAAGACGGGCCCTGATTGCACAAGGAAAGTCGAAGGTGTGGCGCTTGTTTTAAGTTTCCACAAATCGGCCACAAGTACTACCAGACCAGAGGAAGGATCTGGACAAGGGCTCTATGTAGAATTAATCCTGGGTTAGATCTCATTTAGATCTGCTGCAGTTAAGGTTTACACTTTTGTTCAGTTCAGAACTTAGGTAGTCCTGGTTTTCTTCTGGGTTAGTCCTCAGTCCTAGTGCTTTTTACTATATTTTGATTCTTGACTTTTTGGGGGTCGTAAAGTCCATACATTCACTAGTGATTCTAAACTGCACAAGTGACCTAGTTTACCCCCTGGTTTAGACTCCATTTAGACCTTTGTTTAGTATTGGTTAGACCTGTTTTAGTCTACTAAGTTACTCCTGCCTTAGACCTGGTTTAGTGTTGGATTAGTAATTTTTTATTTAGATGAGTTAATCCTAGTTTGGAAGTTTACACCTGGTTTAGTCCTAGTTTAGGCCTGGTTTAAACCTGGTTGAGACCTGGTTGAGACCTGGTTTAGACCTGGTTGAGGCCTGGTGGAGACCTGGTTTAGTGTTGCTTTAGTCATTTTTTATTTAGATGAGTTTATCTTGGTTTGGAAGTTTACACATGGTTTAGTCCTGGTTTAGACCTGGTTTAGTGTTGGCTTAGTCCTTTTTTAACCTGGTTTAGCCTTGGTTTAGATCAAATTTACACTTTGTTTGATTAGACTTTTGTTTAGACCTTTTAAACTGAACACATGATACAGAGCAATGTTTTGTAACTTGGCTCCTCAGAGTACTCTCTATCTAGAGCTTAAACAAACTGCAATGATTGTGTATAATTATTTAGCTGTATTAGACCATTTGAAGCCTAGTTAATACCTGGTCTCATTCCTCTGGTATCCAACACAACGGCTTTTTGTTTTTATCTGAAGTCGGTGTTGAAATATAAATTGCATTGTGGAGCGGTTCAGGCAAAAGTGAGCTTACAGTGGATGGAACATAAAGCTTTCGATTGTATTCTAAGCCAATGGTGATCTAAAAGAAGAAAGCTTGCGGTTTACAAAGTCTATAAAGACATAAAAATGTTCTTAAACAGCCAAAATGAGAGCATAATTCATTTCCAATGGGATTAAATGAGCAATCACTGGACCAATAGAGAAAGATCTGGTGTGCATGTATTTCTGTAATAGTAAAATTCTCCAAAAGGCTGCAGCTATTATAGGCCAAGTGTCAAAGGGGAAATGTGGAACCCTATGTGGAATGCAGGCATTACCCAAGTCATCAACAGCTCGCAGTTGGTCGTAGATGCAGTTGTTCTACCTCTCAGGATCTAAATGGAGCCTCAATGGGCCAATAAATCCCACTTTTATTCAAGCAATTTACCCTTGCCCTGTTTAAGAGGAAAATCACTTCACCACCATCAAAAGTGAAGCAGGCTTTTTGCCACACAAGTATATAAAAGGGCGTTTACTTTGCACTTACAAGCTTGTCAAGTCCTCCTCTTTTTACATCCCCGTGCATTTCGACTCATAATGTAAGTGATGTCAGCTCTGGCATAGGCTTGATGTCTGCAAACTTCTCATTCTCCACCACCAATGAAAGGAAGACAGACATTACTCACAACACAATCTGTTTTTGCTGAAGTTAAACCTGGTAGTTGTTAGTGTGGTGCAATGCCAAAGCTGGGCAACTGTCTGAGTATAACACAATTCAGATTGCATCAAGGAGACTCCACAAAACATCCATCCGTGCCACTCAAAAGTCTTCCCTATCTCTGAGACCTGCTGGGTAGAACTGGCAGTGTCTGTAAACATTACGTTTAGTCATAATATAAGTTGATCTGGGCCATCAGTCATCAAGATGCAAGCTTTTACAAAACATCCATATATGGCACTCCAAGTACAATACAATGTTAAAGAAATGATTCAACTAAACCAAGACTAAATCTAAACCAAGGAATAAAAAGAATTTGTTAAAATAATACATAAACAAGGACAAATCCTCAAGTCAGGTCTATACAAAAACTAAAACAGGACTAAACCACAACAAGAACTGACAGCCCTGGAGTAAGGAGTAAATCAGGGGGAGGATCTACAAATCAAATTTAAGCCAATTAAAATAAGGATTTTGTGTGTGTTTTGAGTATCACTGGAAAAAAAACACATACCAGGATGTGGTAGCTGTACTACAGTTTGAGAACCAGTAACTGACCACTATCTAGTCTGTACCTCGCCTAAAGCCCATAGTTGCTGGGATAGATTCCAGTCACCCACAACCCTTATGGGGAAAGCAGATGAATGAATGACCTATGTCACTCAATGGTGAATCTGGTCTGTTGGAGTGGAGTTATTTTAAACCTCATTAATCTATATCCAATTGCCTAATGCAAGCAGAAACTAACATGTCCTGTAAAAGGGAGGGCAGGCCTGTGATAAATTGAATGCTTAGTGAAGCCTGTGGAGTGTGTTTGGAGATCCGTGCTGTTTGTCACTGCACATTAACACTGAATGAGCCAGATTCCTAAAGCCTGACTCATGGACTCCCCGGGCAAGCACCTTTCAAATAAAATTTAGCAAGAAACAGTCCACTGGAAATGTAAATTGCTTGGCCATTTAGGAGATCGTTTGATATATTTCCCAGTTTTGGAGTGAAACACAAATGTAAGAGGCGCTTTGGGTGAACTGTGTAACAGTAAAAAGAAATAGACTGGCGAAAAAGCAATAAAAAGTCGATTTTGAGTGCAAAGACAGAGATTGGCCAAGAATTCTCTATTTTTTGGATCCGATGAAGGAAGTTAGAAAATCATGTATGAACTATGTTATATTTATGATTACATGCCGGGTTTGTAGTAATATCTGTACATGTATAGAGCTAAGGTAAAGTAAGATATACATTATTGCCCCATTAACATTTGACCCCTTTCATTGCCACTATCAGGAGCAGTGAGCAATGGCTGAAAAGATCTAAATCCAGGATCTTGGTCAGGACCTAGCTGGAGAATCATCTTTTAAGGTTGCTGGGGGAAATGAGAGGACCTGAAGCTAAATCCATGCAAACTCCAGGTAGAAGTGAACAAAAAATGACTAGCCTGTTTATTGCATATTGTAACATTAATAACCATAGTCTTGCTGCTTCTCTCCACAGGCTCTAACAGAACAGGGCTTCAAGGATCGGCTGGTCGTACACAGTCAGACTGGGACGGGCCTGAAAGAGACGTATTGTGAGGTCACATTCTTCCCACATACAAGCAGGAGCCAAGTCAGTAGCAGGCGGAATTACCCCCATGAATCATACCCATTGTAATGGCTACACCAGGAAGAGAGCATGAAAAGGGGTTAGGTATGGCAGTCTTATCAGCTTCCCCTTTTTCACAAACTGGTCAGTAGGCGGGCCCATCTGGACAACCATGTTACATTTACAGGTATCTTTTGGATTTTTTTCAGTCTAGTCTGCATGTCCTCCCAGTGTCAGTGTGGTTCTTTCATTCTTTCTTTCATGTGTTAAAGGACAAATTCAGGGTCTTTCTAAGTCCAGATATTTTTTATATTTTGTATATATATTTATATAGTTTAAAAATGCATAAAAACTTTATTGTCCTATAGTCTTGTCCTATAGGGCTGGCTGCTAGTCCCACCCAGCCCCATTGACCACTATATATTTTGAACTTAACGCCGATTTGTGTTTGAGTTTCCGGAAAACAAGGCTTGACTTGAGCTGTCAATCAAATGACGCTACATGGAGTGATCGAAACGCAGTGAGGCTATTCTGGTAAGATACAGCACCAGAGACATGTAGTATGTCTTTGTAAGTAACTGGTCATTGTCAACGGTGTACCCCGCCTAAGGCCCATAGTTGCTAGAATAGGCTCCAGTTACTTGCGACCCCTATTAATATAATATAAGCAGAAGATGATATATGATTTTTATTTATTTTGTACATCATATACATCAATAGGAAACTTCTAATGTTCAGTTTGTCAGTACTTTAGATGTTATTCATTAATTACCAATACTCTTGCTAGAGGCCAGTCTTTGTCCACTATGCCCTCCTTTGGTCTAGTGTCCGTGAATGTGCGACTCCTCTGCTGCCATGTGGTGTTACTTAAGGGCGAGCTGCTGCTGCCAAGTCACTGCGCACTTTTCCACATCCACACCCGTCCGTCTGTCTGTGCACTTCCTTCCCTCCCATTTGATTTTTTTTTTTACCCGGAGATCTTTGTGGTAGGTCCTGGAGTTCAAGAAATAATATTAGGTTGCACCTCCTAAAAAACATGTAAGCCTTTTGCGGTGAAAATATTAAAAATATGGGAAAATATTCAAGTGTAAAAGCACGTTCACACTAACTCAAAAGTGTTGGGATGATGGATAGGAGATGAGACCAGTGGAAACATTATGACTGAGTCTGTGGTGGTGGGTATTTTTTACATAGTTCAGATGAAGTGTTTTGGGTGGCATCTTTTTTTGCAGTTTTTTTCCAGCAACTACGGGTCTTAGAGAATCAGCAAGACCATGGTTATCAATGTTACAATATGCAAAAAATAGGCTAGTCATTTTTTGTTCACTTCTACCTGGAGTTGGCATGGATTTTACTTCGGGTACACCTTGGTTAATGGCCAGCTTATCACAGAATTGACATGCTGACATCCATTCACTCCCTTCTTTAGCACACTTAGGTCAATTTAGATTTATTATCACACATGCATGTCTATGGACAGTGGGGGTAAGTTGAAGGGAACCCACTGTAACACAAAGGATATGTAGACTTTACTATCAATGGTACCAGTGCACCCCCTTTAGCTTTCCAAAATATTTGTGTGTAAGCTACAGGACCACCCTTGTTTTGATTTATATCTTGGACTTGGAGACCCTTATTTAAAAAATGAAGTGAATCCCACGGTCGGAGACTCTGTGTTTTTGGCATTTTTGTGAAGGAATTTCCATTGTGGAGGTATGCAATACAAAATAGCTTTGTGTCTGGCGTCTCCGATGAGAAAAAAGTCAGGAGAGGATAAATGAGTCAGCGGTGTGATAAACTACAGTGTGCAGAGATTGAGTCTGGACTAAAAGTTGAAACCCCACAGGATTTGGGTGATTGATGGTAAACAATCCCTAAGCTTTGTCTGAATGAGGTAATTGCTGTGAGACATGAGCTGAGCCAGGTCGTCCCATGTCAGCATTTTTTAACTGTCCAGTGAACAAAATATCAGTTTGTAGGCTGAATCCTAGCTCAGTACTTCCCTAGGGCCATACATACAGTTCTAGAAGAGGTCCAAAGAGTTTTTTGCTGGGACGAGTGGGTCAAAATTAGTCAACTTCAAAATCTCTGACCATTCTATGCAAAGGGAAAATGTATCATATAGGCTTAGACCTGGTTTAATTCTGGTTTAGACCCAATTTATTCAGAGTTCAGTCCCAAAACCAGGCCAAAACCAGGATAGTCCTGGTTTATTCCTGATTTATTCCTGGTTTTGACTTGGTTTAGTCCCTGTTGAGACTTAAATTAGACCTACATTAGACATGATTTAAACCTGGTTTCCTTTTTGTGGCTATGTGAGTTTTTTTTTTGTCTGGATAGTGGCTCTAAAATGTCACGAACAGATTAGAAAAACACTCTTCTCTTCCGTACCTCTGTGACGTAAATGGTGTGCACGGCCATACCTGTTTTATTAGTGACAGTGAGACAAGACAGGGCAGGGTTTAAGTGGGACTCCTCTTCACCACCCCATGTACTCTCTACCCCCGGGACTCTAAGAAGGGCTGGACCATTCAGGACGGGTGTGGCTGGCAGTGCCGTGAAGGCCCCCATACCTCATAAGGGCATGACACCAGCACTGACTGCATATCCGGGGAGTGAAGGCCTTGTCATAACAGTGCACTGAGCAAAATAAAATAAACACGCTTACACACACAGGGGGAAAGGCAAGCCGCTGAGGGAGAGATAAGGACTGGGGGGGGGGGGGGCAAAATAACTTATAAGTGTATATTCAATATCCCTCAAGCAATTACTGGTGTCACGGGTGCTCATTTCTGGTACTGCAATGCCAATTACACCGTTCTCCACATATCAAAACCGATTCAGACCAATTATAACATATTTAAAATGAGCCTTTACCCAGCTTACTCACTGAATTATGGCACCACCACACTTTTTCACTGGTAATAGGTTTGTATTCTACAGCTATAGGATTTTTTGAGAATAAATGTTGCAAATGACATGGTAGGTTTTCCAACTAATGAACCACCAGGGAGCCCCAAGACAAATTAGTGGCATAAGGCATAAAGAACAGTATGTGGTGCAGTGTTACGAGCACATAGTTGGTGTGCTGAAAGAAAAAGTGGCGTATCTGAAACAAAGCGACAAGCCCCCCCAGGTTGATTGCTATTGAGTAAACCCCAAGTCCATTAGCCCAAATAACATCCAGGTGCTGCTGGGACCATGGTGGCTTTTTTCACTGGGGTGTAAACGACCTGCTCCTTTTCATGCTCCAACACGGGAGGCCGGGAAATAAGCCAGACAAGCGCCATGCCTCCTCTGGGCTATTCCTCTCTCTCCTCCCCATCACCTGCGCCCCTTCAGGAGTCCAACTGCTTCTTTGGGGCTGCCCATGATCGTCTGACATCAAGCGAAACACCATCCTACTACAATCTGATGTGTAATGTTTTGACTTGTTGTTTTTTGGTGAACCCCCCACAGGACCTGGGACCTCCCATCTTCAAGACCCGTTACAGTTCTCTTCCCACAACTGAGTCAAGAAGGGGGCCCCCCAAGTTCACACTAAAACACGCTTTCTTCCAGGGATGTTTAATGAGGGATCAGAGAAAGAGAGGGAGAAAGTAGGAGAAGAATGTTTGGCACAAAAAGGTGGAGGTTTTTCAAAACAGCCACAGCAGGATTTATGTGACAGCAGGAGAAAGGAGGGAAAAGGGGTGTCCGGAGACACTGGGGGTGTGGAGACAAATATATATGTGCACCAAACATTACACCATGTTACCTCTCATTAGCACTACATAAGCATCACTGGCACACAGCCGGAGCATGTCAATCAACTATGATCCTCCCATAATCACAAAATAAATCTGTGCTAGAGGCTTTAACTTTTTAGAATCTTTCACAAAACAAGGGAGTCAATGTTGAATTTGTTTGTTTAGCATCAGAGGCTTATTGTCAATTAGCCTCCCATTTAAACAGATTACGTCTCAGTGCAAGAACATAGACGTTATGTTTTTCATAAAGAAAGTTTGGACTCTCTTCAAGTCGAGCCCGAGCCAAGCCCAGTATCACTGGCCTCTGCATCTCCTGAGTGCTTTCACAGCATGATGCAACAAGACATCCAGACTGTGCAGCTCCTTGTTCAATTCACTGATTTTTTAAACTAATGTAACTGGATTACTGTAATCTGGTTACATATGTTTATTTGCCAAGTACACATTTCCAGGCAATGTAACTGATTGTGACGTTTCTTATGGGGATGATGATCTTCTATTTTTATATTTGAGTGTGTTTGCCCTTGACAAAGCTCATCATTGTTGTTTTCCCAACCCTGAACCGGCATGTAATTCAAGCCTTATTTGACAGGCCTGAGACATTAGGTTAGGCTGCTTGGTGAGGGCATACACCCACACCCACATACGCACAACTACGCACACACACACACACACACACACACATACATACATACATACATACATACATACACGCACGCACGCACACACACACACACACACTCATGCAACTAAATTTAAGATGTAGACTCTTCACAAATACATGTTGGTGCCTAAAATAAGAAACATCTGTTCAAGGACAGTTAGTTGTTGGGCTAACACAAGAACCTACACTGACAAATAACCATTAACTTTGAAAATGATTGAGAATGAGTCATTTAGAAACACAAACTGTCCTACCAATTCAAGTTCTGTACAGTGGGATCAGAAAGACATGAGACGTTCTGAAGAACAGGTCTGTGCATAATCTGTGACATGTCTTTTTATGGAGAGCACAAGAGTCCAAGTCCTTCAATGGATTACTCCTGTATGCTCAGGTGACTACACAGCATGGAGGTGCTCCATCACCCTCATGTACAGCCATTCTTGGGTAGGCTTGGTGCATGTCAAAACAAGAAGTCCAGTGCTCACAGGTAAGGCTCTTCTTGTCATTCTCAATGGACTGTTTAGCATCATAATGCTGAGCCGTGCCTCCCCTCTGCTCCGCTCTTCCCTTGTACACTATAAAAAGAGTAGTTAACCTCACTTAGAAAATGTCCAGGAAACGAAATGCCTTAAAAACATTTAGGTTATACATTTAAAATTATAACTGAAATGGTTTACTCAAGGGGCTATTGTATTTTGTTGAATGTATGATCAGATTCCCCCCAGCAAATAAATGTGAGAGTAAATGAAGGGTGTAACCTGCCAAAAGCCCATAGTAGTAGTTAGTTTAGTTAATCCAGAAGAAAAAAATAATACTTTGTGTAACTTTATAGTACAGTTTTTTAATAGAAATCTGTTACCAAGATTTACCAAGGTTAACTTGTAGATCCTACTGTACACATGCCTTCCCGCATCAATCAGTCACTCCGCGGGCACACGAACAAGCAGTTATGGGAGGCTGCATTGGAGACAAACCAAGCAGAAAATCCACTCATCCCAGGGGTGACCATTAGACGTGGTATGTTGAGATGATACGGGATGGGCTGGTGCTTGGGTGAAAGAGGGTCCTCTGTAAAGACACAGTCTTCTTGAGGATTTGAACCTTAAAACACCGTGACAGGGCAACAAAGCCGGTGCTCTATGCTTAAGCTTCATAATGACTGTGTATGTCATCCATATGAACTGATCTCATTTGTGTTTATAGTGTTTAGGTCTGTGATCCTTATGGGCTGCCCAGTGCTCTGTATGGTAGCATAGATTAAACAGTAAAGTAGTTGTTCATTTGAGCTACATTTTATGGTTTAAACATTTTGCATTCAGAGGCCTATGTCCCAGCATCTATGGGCCTTAGGTGGGGTACACTATTGACAAAGGCCAGTTTGACGCACGGCTGAAACAAAGACATAAATCGACAACCCTTCACTCTCACATTCATTCACTATTCACTGTTGTTGCTTTAGAGTCACCAATTCTCCTAACTCATGATTGTCTGTTGGTGAGAGATTGTCTCATTTATATCCCCGCTGAGAGGCAGAACCAAAAACCCTTAGTTGAATTAGCAATTTAGGATAATTCCAGATCCACTTTCTTCCAAACGCCTCTGACCCACAGAGAAGGGAATGACTTTAGCAGTCAGTATTGAGAAACGATATCCAGTAAAAGTCAACGTTGACAACAAACATCACCCAATGAGCTGCAAACATCCATACGTATAATTACATATTTAACACTTGACCATGTGGAGACAATTGCACTACTGTTAAGCTATTTATTCGTGATCATAAAATCTTGGTATGAAAATATGTAAATATCTTTTCCCTTAAGCATTTCACAGGGAGTGTCTGGATTTGTTCCAGCCTCATTTGATAGCGGTTTGATAGCAACATGAAGAAGTGAGGAGTAACTTGATTTGTGAGCACTGTGTGAAATGCCTAGAAACAGAGGTGGGTGGATATCACACAGGTGAAAGTTGAGCTGCATATCTGTTATTGTGTGTCAATGTTTGAGCATGCCGCTGTTCAGGACTTGTGTGTTTAGTAAGGCATTTATCTTGGACTGCAATGCTTAAAGTGGAAAGTTTGAGAGCTGAATAAATGTTATTTATGGTCACCCTGACAGATGTTCATACAGGAACCACTCACACAGAAGCCAGTGATGAGAGCTTGCAGTAAACAAACCAAAGAGGATAAATCTCAGCTCAAAACACAAAATACTCGAGGAAAAAGCCTTTTACAGATAAGCACAAGTAGGATTTGTAACATTTCATGGAAATATTAATGTCACAAGGACATAACATACAGAGGTCTGTGTTCAAAGTTGTGAAAGACCTTTTTTCTTTTATTTATGTAAATCCGTATTTCAATGTACACATTTAGTACATTTTAGTTTCACTTACTGACCACATTCTTTACCTCTTCCACAGCTTTACACAAAATAAGATAATTATCCAATCACATGGCAGCAAATCAATGCATTAACTTAGACCCTGTACCTTATAAAGTGGCCAGTGAGAGTAAATGAAAGCATTTTAATTCAACAAATATGTTCTAGCATGAAACATATATTTTGACTCTGTTTGTCATCACTGATTTCCCATTAGCGCCCACTGTGGTTTGCATCATCGTGTATGAGTGTGAGTTTGATGGTAGGACAATCTATTTTCAATGGAAAATCAAGCGAGTACTGACAGATCACAAATAAACACACGTCATCTTATTGAGTCATTTCAGGTATGCCAATTTCACCCCAGAGATGGGAACAGGGCAGCAATCAAAATAGGCGTTTGATTAATCCTGAACTTTGAAAATATATTATGTCATTGTAATTTGTCTTTTGGTGGCAACACAAAGGAAGAATACACCATATGGATGTTTTGGCTTTATTTTACAGCTTTCTGGTTGACTACTCATAGTCTCATAGTTAAACTCTTTATTATCCTTCATTATGCTTGATTTGAGCAGTAAAACATGTAGTTCCCATGGTAATGCCCATGGTTAACACTGAAAGCCCTATTTGTTTGCTGGCATGTTTCACTTTTCTACTCTGGGCTGGCGAATGTTCATAGTGCTTTAGATGTTCTCCACTTCTGTCCCAAGCCTATGGCCATGTAGTGTAAAAGCTGAAGGCTATATTAAAAACAACATCCCTGGTGGGGCAGCAGGGTCATTAAGATGAACATTACCCTACAGGGACATTACAGACATCAATGAATACATTACTGCAATACATTACACTGTAATGGACTGCAGATGCCCTAACCCTAGTCCACATGGTAGTGACAGGTACTGTGGTATCATAATGCATGCAGCATATATGGGTTTTAAAGTAATTTGTGGCATAATACTTTCAACATGAGTTAAATGAATGTAATAAAATAACATCACATTTAGTCCTATATAGTAAACTGCAAATGAACCATACAAAGTTGTACTTTTGACTGGGTAAATGCACTATCCCTTTTCACTAACGTCATATTATTTCATATCCAGGGAGTGCCAGTTCTGTGGGTGGTATTTCAATTTCTGATGGCAGATTCTCAGTGTGGCTACTCAAACATACCTTGATACAGATGACCTGGTAGTTACTGTAGCATCATGCACGCAGCATTTATGGTTATACAATACCAAGGTTGAAAAGCACATTAATGCCATTAAATAATTTGACTCTTAAATTTTGACTTGGAAATAAACTACACTGGGTCAAACATTTCACAGTGTAAATGTCAGATCCCATGTCAGTCAGCTTCAGTATCAGTTCCCACACAAACTACAGTGCATGTTACAGTGAGATGAGCAGAATAAATCAGCTCTCTTCTTGTAGACCTTAAACTAAGTCGGTCTTACTTGGCCACTTTGATCTCCGCCAGCACCTGCATCCGATGTCTCAGGCAAAATCCTTTAAAAGTCAGAGGCATGTTTATGTGGCTGCCACTGAGACTTGCTTTATCATCACTTTATTATTATTAAGTCTTTTAACTGAAGCTTCTGAGGGACCAACGCACAAGCATGAGGAAATACCTAGAGACATAACAGTCATTAAATGATTAAACCAGGAAGGCAGGCACTGAGTCATCTCATATTCAGCTCCCATGAGACACCTGTGATCCATCAGGACGACCATTACAGGCTAAAGAATAGCCAGGATCCTGCTCCAACATCCTGTTTCGCCTCATTGTGTGTGCTGCGGGGGGGTCACAGTTGCACACTGTATGTGTGTCTGAGGAGAAGTTGTTTTGTTTTAATCAGTTTCGCCTGTAATCACACTGGTGCGAGTTGGCAGGGGTTAACGCTGGAGATGGGCCTGATGTGGGTAAAATGACTTCCTGTTTCTGTCTCTGCTCTGAGTCATAGTTGAGGAGCGTTTGAGTGTGAAGACCATCAAGACCAGGGGATGTGAGCTCACTGGTGAGAGCTGAGCCTCTGTCCCTATAACACTAGAGGTAAACACTACATTAGCCAAACTCTGCACTCAAGTCAGGCTATTGTAAAATAATTTCCTCAGGTTTGGGTAGAAAGGCTCAGTAGTTCACAATAACTGCAAACTATTAGTCATTAGTTATGCATTAGTAATCAGTTAAATGATCATTTTAAAGCATTACTTCAACATTAATAATCTCCTAAATTATAACCTCATGTAAATCAATCTTTCTGTAAAGCCCTCTGGGGCAATTTTGTCGTGAAAAAGAGCTAAGCAAATAAAAATGAATTAAATCTATCTGGGTTAATGAAGTATCTATAAACTGCTTATTCAAATAGGTAATTATGTTTTTATACTGCACATAGCGTGTAGTTATTATAAATTGATACCTGAATGGCTGGTAGCTGCATGTCAATATATACACGATAAACTAAAAACTAAGTAAAGCTACTCACTGTGGTCACTGCTGTAAGCCACAGAGCAACACTGAATGCACATGTACAGTATGTAGAGATAAGAACAGCTCCTGTCACCCTGCACTGGGAAACATATGAGCCGCGGTGAACCTGGCAGACCCCCTTAAGTCTCTCAGTGACATCAGCTGTTTGTTTTCAGAGTCACTGGTTGGCGGCCATATTACCGTGTTTAATGCCTTCCAGATGGATAGGTAAAGCCAAACATACAACATTACACCCGCATCTGGTTGAATAATCTCCTACCACCACCCCCGAAAAGCTTTCCTTGGATCACAAGAGGAAGCAATGATCACAATTTAGAACAATTTGCTTTCATTTGTGGAAATAGGGACCACCACCTTGTCTTGGCTGGCTCTAACTTCTAAACTGGAGAGGTGGGAGTCTGCGGGGTAAAGCTAAATAGGCTGACAAATATCCAAGCCCACCCATACCTGGCAACCCAGTGTAATACCCCAATGCAATGGAGTAAAGACAGTTTGGCTATGTGTGTTTTCTTCATTCTTAGGAAGCCAAGACTACTATTTAGTGATTGGGGGATATTCTGGATTTGAAACTTGTCTCAAAGAAGAAAATACAGTAAATCATTGACAGGCCAAAATGATTGTGAAAGCACAGGATCCAAACAGAGCTGAAGGGCTATTAAAGTAAATAGAATAATTTTCTCTTTACAATGCCTCTCAGGAGTGGACGCAGACCTTGAACAAACCCTATTGAAGATTGCAACAATAACAGATTACTCACAGACCAGCCTTGATTTTACACAATACCTCCACTCACAGAAATGATTCATGGCAGAGTTAGTTTTTATGCATTTTCATCTAATTGGTTTTATTTAAAAACTCATATTTTTAAAATATATGCACTGAAATTAAATATAATCTGCATAATTGAATAAATACTAAAACATATTTAAATGTAATAGTTAATACATATTAACATGGTTTAAATAATCTAAGATTCTGATATTTAAAGTTTATGTGATTGGTTTTCATAAAAGTTATGTGAAGTGAATTGTGGAAACCGGAAAAGATGTCCTGCACTTCCGCTGGACGCCAGCACTCAGGCCCTTGTGGGTATAAGCAGTCGTCCACGTCATGGTAAGCAATCCAAGACCTCCTATGTCTAATTACTCCTAAATGTGTCATAACCGTGCACTTTTTATCATATTACAACAATATCAATTAATTTATGATCTATGTAGTTTGTGATTCATCTCGGTCACGTCGCGTGTACCGGACAATATGGCGCACGCTAGCATCATGGTTAACAAGCTAGCTTTTTCACGGCATCTTGTCTAGCTTGGTAATACAGCTTGATACTGAACTCTTTGCAATCGTTTATCATGTCGTTTAAAATGACGAATTCTGAAAGTTTTAGTTCACCGTCGTCTAAAATGACGAATATTAACATTAGTATTCAAGCTAATCGGCTAGCATTCTCCACATCATGTAGCTTATTGCTTTTGTAACCATCTTGGCTCATTAGCAAAATTCAACTTTTTTAATGTAAAATATGGTAGGGGGTGGGTGTTATGGATATATATATATAACTTTGTTGCACTTTTGTCAAACTAGTTTTGTCCTCTTTTTCCGCCTTGTTTTCGATATGCGCGCTTCACTGCTTGCTAATCGTGGTCACAACAATGCTTGCGGTTGCCAAGTCCGCGGTTTTCCCGCGGTATTGGGCGGCTTTTTTTCACATGGCCGCGGGTGAAATAACATGTCCGCGGGTTGAGCTGGCGCAGGGTTATGTTTTTTTAATTCTGAGTATTTAAATTATATGTTTTAACACAACTCCAATGTATATTTCAACAATCTCCTGCTATTAACTGTCTAAACTATTAACTGTACTAATACTAAAGTAGTACGCAGCTATCAGTAGTTATTATTAAATAAGAAAATGGTGAATTTTGGTTTTATACTCTGTTGGGCAGTTTTTTGGCGGATTTTAAGATGACTTTGGACGGGATTTGACTCTTAAACCTGGCAACCCTCACTTTGTGTGTGTAAACATTGACGCATGGGTTGATTAGTCCATTGAATTCTTGTAGAAAAAAATAGTGTATGTCAATAATGTGATGATTTTCACATAGTAAAATTAGCTATTCAATTGCAACTAAATAAACTAAAGATTTGAAGAAGAAATTAATAGAGTCACCACTCTAATGGTGGTTAGCTAGTGTTAGCTGGTGACTGTCTTATAGAGTACTATATCTAAATAATGATTTGGATTACAGAATTGAATGTTAAATGCTGCTTATCTTGTCACT
>JAVQKC010022764.1:0-11245 GCA_036025475.1 Philypnodon macrostomus | reverse complement strand
TTCAACACAAGGTCAACAATGCAATGAAATGCTTTGGATCAGAAGAACCGTTAGACTCGCTAAGATAGTCAAGAAGTACTAGTAGCATGCAATAATAGTACATGGTAAAAAAGTGTTTTGCAAAAAAGAATATAATAAAGATATCATAAAAAATAAGTACAATAAAAATACAAGGTGCAGGTAGGATTAAATAAGATTTTAATTAATATGGGATACTGAAATGGGCTTTATAATCTGGTGATGTAAAAGTGGCATATTTTGACAAATTGCAGCCGCCTACTAGATTTGATTGAGTTAGAAACAGTGAATTTGTTCAGATTAGCTCAGTATCGCACCAAGGCAAATTTTGAGTAAAACTGTCTCCATGGCAATGATAAAAATAGTCTCATTAACAAAGTCTTGAGCTGCTGCTGTGATAAGTAAGAAAAGAAGTGATAGTGTTTTTGTTGCACTGTGCTGTCTGTTCGAACTCACCAAATAAGGCTTCATCACCACCACATCTTTGTGCACATTATCATCCTTCTCCACCCACCTCACAGTAGTGTAAACACGACCGAGGCAGAGATGTTTCCATTTCACCTCCCTGTCCAAACACATTCAGGTTACTGCGATGTAAAGCAGTGTCAGCAAAGGTTAGAAAACTATTGTAAGCCCAACATTCAAATCTCAGGCCTATTAGACCAATCTGTATTCTGCACATCACAAATGGTCCCGCTTTCTGACCTCAAAGTTAAGATATTCTAAGAGTGTTTTCCAGAGCTGGCATTGAGTCAGGACAGTTATGCTTGAATACAATTTGTGCAGCTGTTTGGGGCTTAAACTACACTGAAGGATTCAAGCATACACTCACTGGCCAATGTATTAGGTGCATTTGTTCAATTGTTAGTACACTCAAACATGGCGACAGGGATTTTCATGCACAAGCATCTCTAGGGTTTACAGAGAATGGTTTGAAAAGAGAAAATATCCAATGAGAGGGTATTGGCGTGAACGTTCCATACCATAAAAAGGCAACATTGACTAAAAAAACTAAACAAAAAAACAAAAAACAATTGTGTAAAAAAGAATTATAATAAAATGATCATAACTATTGCTAAAAATAACTTGCTATTTTTGCTAGCATAGACGCACATATTTTCACATTTACATAAGATTTTGCAAACAAGATAATAATTACATGCAATAAAATAAATGAAATATTCAGTAACTAATTATCACTAAAAAGGAATATCGTCACACAAAATATTAAAACGTACAGAAATCCTTTGGTATGACGCTACACGCTGCAGTCACGTGGCAGATTGTAGATCGCAATGGCTGCCAATAACGTCCGAGTACTGTTCACACACTATTGTCTTATATAAGCTTAAACGAGCTAATAAACGTATCCCGGCCATGTGACTTTTATACAATCACCTTACAGGCCTAGAGGAAGCTTTGTTTTGCTTTCATAATAATGTAATTTATTTCCAAGTGTCTGGAGGCGTCTGCTTCTTTGTTATTGTTACACAGTTGTAGTGCCACCCACCGGCCGCAGACGTGAATTACAACATAACAGTGTGGTTTTGAGGTGAAGAAGTCTCAAAAGATTGACCCAAAAATGTCAGTAACTACGTGTCTAGTCTCGTGTATTGCTCGCACATTTTTGCATGGGAACGGCCTTAACTTATTCTGGTAGATGGTCTGTGTGTGTTTAAATATGTATGTGGTTTTTCCCAGGCTGTCTGCCAGTTACTCCACTGCAGGCCAAAGCTTTACTAAATATGGAAAGCAACTTGTGTGTGTATCTCTGCTCTATATTCCAGTTACATTTTCTAAACATAGGCCAATATAACCTCAAGCTAACATTCCTGATTCCAATTTTTGGCTGTTTACATTGTAAAAGACACCTATTGGCCCTTATAAGTTAGGCCTGTTTAACTGCTCAGTAATGCAGATCCTTGGACATGTTAGTCGAGTTGCTTATTGAAGATCAAATTCAGCATCAAAATGTATAATTTGTGGTAGTATGGTTTACAAAGAAATGGTACCAAAAAGAGAAAATATCCAGAGAATGACTGATCTGTGGTGAAAATTGAGTCACTCAAACGGAGAAGCATCTTTGAAACAGCCTTGACACAGATGGGCTCTAGCAGCAGACCCAGAGTACAAGGTGTGCCTAATAAAGTGGCCAATGTATTTGACAGAACACACACTGGTAAATGATCCAGAGCAAAGCTAGACACAAATTACGCACATTAAAATCAAAATGTAATCATTTTTAATATCATCCCGTCAAAATGCAGTTAAAAAAATTAGCATCTTTGTATTGATACAAATATAGATGAGACAAAATCATTAGAGCCCAGGCACTGTTGTTTATTAATCTATGCCTGCACACCCATTTCCCCAAATGCACACCATAAGTGGATTTGCAGAGAAGAGAAGTGCAGAGTATGTTTCATAGGCGCACACAAGCCAGGTGATGGAGGATTTCACACTCACAGAGGCGCGGAGAGACACTAAGTGAGCTCACGAGCGAGATATCAGGACGATTCCATCTTGGCAGGTAATTAACATTCATGAGTAAGCACGGCTTTGGGTATTTGAGTTCATTTAAAATCTTACAACAGTATTATAATAACAGTATTCAAATGGCAAGGAAAATATGACTTTGGTATTATACTGGCGTCATTAATTCAACACAGCTTATTAGAAAGTTACAATGAATGCAGATTGTGAATAGGCAAATTCATTGAGGATGCAAATATTACTATGGACCTCAACAGTGACAACCTGCATTTATGCCAGAAGTAAATGGTATCAATCTTTTTATATTTTGAAATTAAGGCCATTTGATGACTTAATTTTGATAGAAGTGATATAACTTTGATTGAACTAGAACATTATGGTTGAGTTAAGCCATAGCTGACCAGAATATCAAGAGCATATGAGCAGCTTTGAAGGTAGTCACTGTTAAGCTCCATATAGACTAATAAAAAAGCTCATATACAGAGCATTATAGGCAGCATCTTTAGTGAAGCCCTGCTTAAACTAAACAACAATAACAGACTGAAATATCCACAATATTAACAGCAGAATATGATACAGATAAACTAAAGTCTGTACGTTTGAAAAATCATATTAACAAAATTATCTTCCTTTCTGACATTGTCTGACATAACCCAAATTGTGGTGACTATGACTATCATTGACTGTAGTCGCCTTTTTGAGATTTTGAGTTCATCAAAAAAAACATGCCAAAAACAAAATACATTTTATAACTATACAACACAGCAAAAGCAGACAAATTCATTCTATTCATTCCCAAAGCCTATAAAATGGCAGTAAGTGCTTCATTAGCTTTATAATGTCATTGTAGTGAGATGCCCAAATGCTTGACTTTTGGCCCCAGGATATGTGCGAATTCTCAGCTGGTCTTGATCTTAGGTAGAAGGCTTCATCCGTCCTTCCCAGTATTTCTCATAGGCTTTCTGAAACATGTCCTTGCAACACAGTTGGGCTTTTAGCCGGGAGCAGATGAGGAAGGATCCGCCCATTTTCCTGTGCAGTGAATAAGTCTCTTCCGGAGGTGGTGTGAGCCGGTGTTTGAGCATCACCGGGATCAGGTTGTGGATTCGTTCGGTGGTGGACTGAGCGCCGAAATCAAAAGGCTCGCTCGAAGCAAAGGCCTCCCCAAGGATCATCACAGCATCGACATGAGCGTTCACCATCGCCTGAACACAAAAAAAAGAGAGAAAAAACACACTTAGTAGTCAGTCCAGGCAGGCAACATTTCCTCCACAATTCTCTCCTCTGCACGAACCACCTTTAACATAAAATCTCATCACATTAGGGCTGTAGTCGACCAAAAAAAAAAACAGAATTACAGAATTAATCAACTAAGCCAGTATTCCAAAGGGAAGGGGCTTGTCAGAGTGTAACACAAACAAGTGATGTAAAATAAAATAAAATAATATTAGCCCAGCTTCACTGATGTAACTAATCGACTAATGCATTTTTAGTCGACTGGCGCAGCAACACGTTTTCCATTGATTGGTTATGTTTAGCTTTGCCAAAACTGACCCTAAACAACAAGAAACAGACACATACCTTGGACTCATACCCAGTCAAAAACTTCATGTCAATAGACTTCTTCAAAACTCCATCTCTGTCACCTTCAGCAGCGGCACGGATTACCTACAACCACAAACAGACCGAAATGATTAAAAATCCCTATAATCCAATTTCTGTGTTTGAGACTTGTTGAATGCTTTTTACAAACCTCAACGTAGACATCAGTGAAGCTCTGGTCAAATCCTCTTGTGGCTCCAAAGTCCAACAGTGCCACCTACAGAATAATATATGACACAATAACCTTACTGCTCCTAATTTCACAAAAAACATAGATATTAGTTTAAAAAAAAAGAGAGAGAATGTCAAGCCTTACCCTGTGAGTCTGTGGATCGTAGAAAAAGTTGGACCAGTTTGGGTCTGTTTGCATGTAGCGGAACTCAAACAGCTCTCGCAGGCACAACGTCAAGATATTCAGACAGATCTAGAAAATAAAACGTTGATTATGTTAATTTCTCTTTGAGCAAAGAACAGGTGTTTTTGTTTGACCACTGTTCATATTAATAAAAAAGGATCATTGATGAACACTGGATTGGATGTACATTGAATTTGTAGTTGGAAAATTGATTCATAAAGACACTGATAGCAATATTCTTCTGTGTATGTCACAAGTCAACTAAAACGGTGATAAATTCAAAGTTGTGATCTTGGCTTCATAATAGTGATTTTTTTTTTTTATCACTTCTTGAGGACAAAAGACTTGTGTGTATGCATTTATGACCACTAGATGGCGTTATATCTAGCCACATGCACTACTGTCAATCAACCAATAAGCCACAATTAGTCAGCCCATTTTTTTTTATCTACCTCTGCATTTACTTTTCCAGCGGGCCATACCTCATTCTTTAGATCCTGTGTGAGACTCTCAGCTTTGTCGAGGGGGAACCCGGGCACAAGCTCAGTGGTCAGAACATGGCTGCTGCTGAACTCATCTATCACTTCAGGCACATAGAAGAATGGATCATCCTTTAGCAGCTCCCTATGGCAAACAAATATGTGCATACACAGGTTAGGAAGGCAGCCATTCAACTCACCATTTCAATATTAAGGGTTCATGGTACTGACTTAAATTTCTTTGCACACCGAGCCTCTCTGATGTAGTCACACTCCAGTGCAAGCTCTTTCCTCATGACATCAATAAGGTGATCTGGAAACAAACCTTTGACAAAAACAAAAGCGAAAAGGGTGTGAATAGGGCATAAATCTGGACTTCAGCCTGTGCTAAGTAGACAAATAGTATTTCTTAAGCTCACATGAGAGAGCGGGTATTGTTTGTACCTTCAGGCAGGGCATTGCTCATGTGCAGCACAGTCATCAGGTTGTTGACGTCACTGTTGATGCTCTGAGCTACACCGGGATACTGAGGACAAAAAAAAAACACACATAATTTATATATTTAACAGGAATAAAACTTTATTTTCAAAATTCCAAAGTTGTATTTCTGACATGGCATTGTTTCCCAGTCAGAGCACACCATAATCAGCAGACAAAACTAGGCCTGTGCTGTCGTCCCCGACAGCAAGGTGTATATCGGTGAAACGGCCCCATACGTCTGCCCCATACGTCTGCCCCTTACGTCTGCTACAACTGTCACCAACGGCACCTTAATCAGACATTGTGTGATTTCTAAGGGTTTTAATATTGTTAATGAGCAATTAAGAGGCCTTATCCCCAAACCATGACAAACATGGGAAGGGTCTATTTGACTTTTTTGATTTGTCTGGATGTTTGTGGAGGATTTTCAAATTTTGAAAATTACCTAAAACTACATACCTCTTCGAGTCTATAGGGGGCGCTATAGAGGTAACTGCCATCATATTAGTCAGATGTGTTCAGGGCTGGGGGGTCATTAGGTATTTCAGGTTTGAGCCTAATCGGGCAAAGTATGTTCAAGTTAGAGGCTGTCAAATATACCTGACCTCCCAAATTCAATTGAAAATGGCTGACTTCCTGTTTGTTGTAGGGCGGGGTCATAATAATATTTTATGTTGGGTACACTGTGGAGAATCACTGTACCAAGTTTCATTGCTCTCTCCCAAAATAAGTGTGTCCAGGGTCCCATAGGGGTCATAAACATGGGGGCGCTATAGAAGCATTCTTTATTTGACCTCTGTAATGTGCCTATGTACATTAAATATAACTAGCCAGGATAACTGTGCCAAAATGTATGCAATTTTGTTTATGTTCAGCAAGATTAATGGCTCAATTAAAGTGCTTCAGAGCATTAATTAGTTAATTAAATAATTGTCATTAATCGTAGAAGTACCCATCTCAATTCAGTTCATGAAATGTAACTGTCCAGAAAAGTTGGAAAAGATCCAGCAAAACTTTTTGAGTTATTGCGTTAACAGTTTTTGCCAGTAATTAATTAATTAATTAATTAATTACTTAATTACTATTCATCATAGAAGTACCCAAATCGATACAGTTTGGCGTCTTTATGATGTGTACCTGTGTGCAGAAGTTTTTGAATTATTGCGTTCACACACATACAATCTGCGGATGCCGATCAACGTGATTCCATAATATCGTAATTTCGCCTATATAATAAACCAGCCACAACAAAAGCGTTTGTCAGAATTATAAAGTAGAGCTGGGTTTTGAAGAGTGGGCTGTGGGTTGAGTGTCCGCTTGTGCCACGCTTCTGATGCATGGGCTGACAGGACCACATTTCCCATCATACATCAGGTGTTTGTAGTCCAGCAAGGCGGCCACAGTTGGTGGAGAGCAAAAGAGCCGCCTGGCTCAAAAAATGCAGCCGCCTTGCTCTCACAAGATTATCGTGACCGGCGCACAGGTCACATCAGAGCAAGTCGGAGGCATCTCGGACAGAATCCTCACCGATCGGCCGCAATCACAGTTGCTTCCGCCTGGCCCATGTCGAACGAGCCTAACAATTTCCCCAAAAAACAGATTCAACTGTGATGTAAGACATAGGGGCAAACCACTCCTTCCGTGTTCCTGTCTGCTCCTGCACTGTCAACAAATGCACAAATAGAATCATTGTTGCTACCACCATTTAACAACATATCTGATTGGTGAAGATGTGTGTTTTACTGAGGGTGTCAAGGTTTTATTTATATCCCAAAAGAAGTAAAAAAAGACCCCTGAAAACTGGCACAAATGGTTTGGTCTTGTCTTAAAGAGACCACTTGTATTAGATCATTATTGTGTGTGTGAACGTAAAATGATAACCTAAATGTATCAAATATTGACTGTGAAATGTGCAAAAAAGCATAACCTAGGACTCCACAGACATGCATTTAACCTTTCATAAAATAGGGCCTTTAAGTAACAGTAGTGAGTAAACCCACCGTTGGTTTGAAGTTCTGCTGAGAGGGTTTTTTTTTGTACTGAAAAAACAAAACAAAACCCATATAGTTTCCAAAAGGCATCCATACCAGGTTCCAGACCTCCAGTCGCAACCCGACTCCTCACACCCACACTCAAGGTGAGGTCCCGCTGTGGGGAGGCACGGCCCATCTTTCCAGGGAGGATCCTTCAGACGGGACAACAAACACAGGGGAATTATCGACTGCTATTACTGGAGATGATGATGGAGATAATTATATCTATTAGCCGTGTTGTGTCTTTCAGCAGCGCTAGTGTCAATATTATTACAATTTGGGTGAGAGAGCACCGAGGCCCCATGGGAAAATAGTGGAGCTATAAGCTTCGCAGGTGCGCAGGACTCAATAACATGTTCAATATGTTTGGACAATGTATTTATTAGAGTTAAATGCAAAGTGCTAGATGTCAAAGGATACTGAACAGTCAAATACACTGTTGCCCATAAAGTTGCCCTCTTCTCATGAAATGATCGTGACAATGTGATATATTCTTGATAGATAAAGTGCATATCTTTTCAAAACTGAATTCAAACTAATTCAGGGATATTAACGCTTTTGTTTCAATTCTTCCACCTTGGTCAGTTAAACAGAAAACACATGTTCATGCAGAAGAATGTCCAATATTACTCTTCATATGTCACTAATATGAAGTATGGCCCTGACACGGATCAATGCCTCAGGACATTGTGACATACTGTCCACAAGCTTGTTGATGTGGTCCCACACTTCAGTCAGATCCCGGGCTACTTCCTGTAAACTCTGAGGAGCGGGTGAATAATAATAAGGAAGGAATAAGGTGAAAATTTAAGTTCATAAATAGGAATAAACAGAGGAATGTGGTTGAAAACAAAATTATCCCAAATTTATGTTTCAAGAAACTACACTGCCAGATTCACCAGGCCTGTTTGATGGGCATGTTTGGCCCATGTACCTGAAACACAAGAACATCTGACATATTTATTAATATAGGTTCCACTTTACAGCGATATAATATGGTGATAGTGTGGTTTAATTTCTATGTAATTACCCTTTAAATTTCATGCAATGTATTATCATTGTAACACAATAGTAATACAATATAGAACAGTCTACTAATTGGAGAATGTCATTTATGTTGATAATTGGTTTAAATAAAGCCTGGGACGGATTAACTTAAATGTAAATGTTTAAATTAATTATTCAGGGTGCTATTGAGTGTTCAAATATTACAATTTATTAATAATATCTATTATTGTGATTGTTATTACAGATCACCTACACAGGGCCTTTAATTGTATTTTGCATATAACAATGCTTATTTTTAATGGGACAGTATTAACACTGAACTGATGTGAATGTCCCCGAGTTAGCTGAACAGTGCTAATTTTCTTCGGTAGTCCCTAAACCAGATGTGCAAAGGCAGTCTAAAAAAATTATCACAGGTACAAAACATTTACAGTTCAGAAATACGATTTATTTACAATAATTATAAAATGAACTAATAAACCCCCACAAGTTTTTGCTGTCTTCCCTCTTGATTGTTTCTGGCACTGTATTCCACTGTTGAGATGCTCTTGGAGAGAAGACAGCCCTGACCAAATGGAGTTTTCTTCTCCGATCGGAAATCTGACTGGATCTGGAATGTATAAAGTCCCACAGTGGACCCAACTATGATTTTAGTGTACTGTTAAAACACAACTTTTTATGTTTAATGAGTTATGATCATTCTAGTTCTTCTGGACAGAAAAAAAAACAACTTTTGTTTTACAATTTTGTCCAACTTGGCCCTGTTTGGTCCCACAACATGCTTCAGCCGGACAATGAACTAAGACATCTGGAATAAAATATGCAGACATATTTAAAAAACATAACAAAATAACATTACAGTACTCAATGAATTCTGTTTGTAACTGTTAGATTGATGTTATTTTCTATCTGTAATTTATCATTTATTTCAAATAAATGATAAATTACAGATAGAAAATAACTACTTAGGATTCTGAACAATTTATATGAATGTATTTAAATCCACTGGGATCTTTCTTACAGCTATGGCCCGCTACTCCTAGCCTGGCCCACTGACTCATGGTCAGAGCGAAATAGTCCACACACTACAGATGATCACAGGCACGGTGGTGAAGTGCAAGAAGGTCCCGGGTTCTGGGTGGAGTATGCATGTTTCTCCCCATGTCTGTGTGGGTTTTTTCCCCATCAACCTAAAACATGCATTAGGTTAATCCTCCAGCGGATGGTGGTGCAGTGGTTAGCACTGTCACCTCACAGCAAGAAGGTCCCAGGTTCGAGGTCCCGTGTTCAAGGTCCCGGGCTTGAGGTCCCGGGTTCAAGGTCCCGGGTTCGAGGTCCCGGGTTCGAGGTCCCGGGTTTGAGGTCCCGGGTTTGAGGTCCCGGGTTCGAGGTCCCATACCGGGCACCAGGGCCTTTCTGTGTGGAGTTTGAATGTTTCTCCCCGTGTCTGTGGATTTCCTCCGGATATTCCGGTCTCCCCCATCAACCCAAAACATGCACATTAGGTTAATCCTCCAGCTAGGTACATCCTGACCAAGATCCTGGCTCAAGATCTGGAGATGGGTCCCTGGGCGCTGTACTGTGGCTGCCCACTGCTCTTGACAGGGCGCCCCAGTGGCATTGAGGGATGGGTCAAATGCAGAGGACTAATTTCCCTACGGGGACAATCAAGTGTAACCTTAACCTTAACCTTAACTGTGAGAGAGGTCTAAACATGATGAGACCGCTATGTTCTTGACAAACATGTACCAGGCTAAATATAAATATAACTACTACATGAGACTCACCAAATACAGCATCTCCTGGTCCTCTGTCCAAACATGCTGCCTGTCAATATTCCACAGGATCAGTTAATCCATGTCTTTTTCATTTATCAGCAGCATGAACCACAGAGAGGTCAGTTGTTTCAGCGACAGAAGGATATCCAAATGAGCCATGTGGAGTTAAGTTTAGTTTCCACCCAACATCAACAAATGTGCACACTGGTGACCATGTTAATATTTACATTCAGGCGTTGGACACAGTGAATATTTAATATTGATAAAGTGTGACTGAATCTCAGGGGATCGTCATTAATCGTATGTCTTCGGAGAGGCTTTTGTGATGGTACGGTGGATTGTGGGATTGCTCCTTGCTCCTCAGCACTTGGTGAGGAACATCCAGAGCTTCCTATGCTAAAGAAGTTGTTTGAGGACGCCTCAAAACTCCTTCCTTTGTTTTTAAGACAAAGACAACATTTAAGCAAAGCTAAGTTTTCGGAAGCAGGCCCTGGCCCAAGATCTGGAGATGGGCCCCAGTGGATGGGTCAAATGCAAAGGGACACTGGGGAAGTTCAAGTCCAGTCGTCCCCGACAGCAAGGTGTATATCATTAAAACAGCCCTATACGTCTGCCACGACTGTCACCAACGGGCAACTTAATCAGACATTGTGTGATGTGTGAAGGGTATTAATATTGTTAACAAGCAATTAAGAGGCCCCGTCCCCAAACCCTTGCCAAATTTGATAAAATTCCCTAAAACTACTTTCTTCTTTTAGTCTATAGGGGGCATTATAGAGGTAACTGACATCCTATTGGTCAGATGTGTTCAGGGCTGGGGGGTAATTAGGTATTTCAGGTTTGAGCCTAATCGGGCAAAGTATGTGCAAGTTAGAGGCTGTCAAATATACCTGACCTCCCAATTTCAATCCAAAATGGCCGACTTCCAGTTTGTTGTAGGGTGGGGTCATAATAATATTTTATGTTGGGTACACTGTGGAGAATCACTGTACCAAGTTT
>JAVQKC010022758.1:0-18377 GCA_036025475.1 Philypnodon macrostomus | reverse complement strand
ATGAGGTGAAATCACTGGTCAGCTGGTGTCAGGAAAACAACCTCTCTCCAAACATCAGCAAAACTAAGGAGATGATCGTGGACTTCAGGAGACAGCACGTAGAACAACATCCCCCCATCTACATCAACAACGCCGAGGTGGAGCAGGTCAGCAGCTTCAAGTTCCTTGGCGTACACATCAGTTAGGACTTGTCCTGGACACTACATGCAGACACTGTGGTGAAGCCTGTCAAAGACTCTACTTCCTGAGGAAGTTGAAGAAGTTTGGTATGAGCACCAGTATCCTCACCAACTTCCAAAGGTGCACCATCGAGAGCCTGCTGACGGGCTGCATCATAGTGTGGTACGGGAACTGCACCACTCAGAGCCGAAAAGCACTACAGAGGGTGGTGCGAACGGCAGAGGACATCACTGGCAGCAGTCTCCCCCCATCCACGATATTTACCACAGCAGGGGTCTGCATAAGGCACGCAACATCACTAAGGACCCTACTCATCCAGCACAAGGACTGTTCCGTCCGCTACCCTCTGGTAGACGATACAGGAGCCTGCCAGCACGCACTAAAAGTTTCAGAGACATTTACTACCCCCAAGCTGTCAGACTACTGAACTCTCAATAATGCTCTCAATAATACTGAACTCTCAATAATACCGAACTCTCAATAATGCTCCCAATAATACTTAACTCTCAATAATACTGCACTAAATCACTTTACGTAATATGTTTACTGCTGCTGCACTATTTGAATGTATCATGGATGTGCAATACTCTATCATGGGCAATAAAAATTCATCTGAAGTATTTTACCACCTGTGAAATACTCTACTTACACCTTATTTAAATCCTACCTGCACCTTTGTACTTTTTTTCTTTTCTTTTATTATTGTACTTTTTTATTATGTTTATTATTTTCCTACTTATCCCTTTTTTTTTGCACACTTTTTTACCATGTACATGTTATTAGTACTTCATGACTATCTTAGCGAGTCTAACGGTTCTTCCGATCCAAAGCATTTCATTGCATTTTTTGACCCTGTGTTGAATGTGCATATGACAAATAAACTGAAACCTGAGGCTGTGGCTACAGTCAAGTAAAAAAAAAAATGCATATGTTTTGTCATGGCAGTGTTTAGGGGAGACAATTTAGAGGCAAAATTGGTTTGAAAATATTCGTAAAATGTACCACATGCATCCAGTCTTTACCTCCTGAGATGATATGAGCCTGAGCAGGGTCCTATTGAGGTAGATCTGCTCTTGGAGCTCCTCTGAGGGAAAGAAGGTGCCTCGCCCTGGGCCAGTGTGAGGCTGCAGCGCTGAGAAGGTCACATTCAGGATGGAGCCCTGGACGTCCGTGTCGTTCTGGATGTTGAACACAAAAACCTCCTCTCGTGTTGTGGCCAGCACCGCTGCTACACCCTCCATGAAGAGGCTGAGTAGAGGAGAGAGGAACCGCTCCTGGGACATGTTCTCCAGACGCACCGTGATACTGTTGGTCAACATGTCATCTGTGATGATGGTGACACGGAGCGTACACAAGGCCACTACTGTGTGAAGACCATCTGTGAAGAGGAAGAGAAGAAGATTAGAAACTCAAATACATATAGAATAAAATATAAACATAACAAACACTTTGGCACTAATAAAGATATACCCTCAACACCTGTGGGTAAATTGCAAGGCTCACCTAAGAACAACTGTATAAACTGTTATGTGTTCAGTTGTAACTGTAGGTATGGGACTGACACAAATGGCAGCTGAAGTTTTGGGCTCCACATTACTGGCTCAGGGCACTGACTACTTTCTCTCAAATCATATAAGAGTGACAAACATTTCATGTGCAAATAGGTGATCTTCAAGTATGTGTTGTGGGTCAACAAATACATCCATCATCAGTCACACAAAAAGGCTTTATCATGTAATCTACAGAAGACACTTACCCCAGAGTTCACTCTGGGGTGAGTTGAATGTGTGAAATACTTGTCAACAACTACACACAACTGTATAAGGAACCTGTACTTGTACTACAAAACACTTTATGCAAAAGAGCGTTCACGTTTCCTCCACCTGTTTCCTCACCCCTATCGTCTTACAGTGCAGGTCCCACAGATGTGACGGCCATATTGTCTTGACTTCCTGCTCCTCCTTCACAGTGATCATCTTATCTGCACTCTTTACTGGGTCAAGTACTTTTCAGGCCAATGTTATTTCATTAGACATGCTCCTCACAACAAATTATTATGTCAAGCCAAAGCAATATTGCCATTTGTCATTATACATCTGTTATCAATGTAATAAATAGCACATAGATCTGAACTTGGTTGTGGGGTCAAGTATGGGGTTTTGTGATTTTGTGTTGAGTTGCTTTACATTTAATGTAATGGAATGCTGACTGTAACGCCCCACTCTTCTCAAATGAAGAAATGATGACTATAGTGGGCCTTCGCAGTGATCCTTTACATCTTCTGACCATTGTATGTCTATGAGCAGATTTCACACTAGACCCATATATCAGACTGCCTTATTGACCATTCTGTTTTACATTACATCTCATTCCTCGGCCCTGTTGAAGTTGACCCCGTCTGTTTAGCGGTTAGCCCTGGTAGGGTTTGTCGATCCGACCTGTCCACACTTTTTCTGTGATTGACTGTGCTCCTGTTTTTGAGATTACATTCAGGGTCCTGAGAAGTGACCTCACGATAACTGCACCTGTGTCTAAACCTCAGCTTGTCTTCTAAACCCTTAGACCTACACATATATCCCTCTGTCACCCCTCCATTCGGGACAGTCCTGTGCAACCCGAGCCCTGTCCCGCTCCAGTTCAACCATATTACCCCAGGACACTTTGGCCCCACCACCTGTCGTCTGCTGTAATTCACTGTGTATGTCGCCATAGGCTCCCATGTTTACTGTACACTCACTCTACAAGCTCCACACAGGGCCAGACACACAACGGAGGGAGATTCACTTTGGTTTAGACGTGGTTATAATCCTGGTTTAGAATTGGTGTTTTCTAGTCCGGGATTAGTGCTGGTTTAATCCTGGTGCAGACCAGGTTTAGTCTTGGTTTATTGGCCTTGTGAAACTGCCAATACATAGATTATTTTCCTGCATATTTGATATTTAAGCAGCATTTAAGCATTATTAAGCAGAAATTAAAAAAGCACTAAATTTGACTTTAAAATGCTTTTTTTTTTTGACAAGGCATTTTCATTCAATAGTAAAACTGATAAAGTACAGCCCTACTCCCAGATTTGTCTAACATGTTGATGCTTCTTTCTTGATAATCCTCCCTCATATTTTAGAGACATATCTCAAAAAATACAGTTTACCCCCATATGCTCCAATGCTTTCTGTACACTCACTTTTCAAGCTGAACAGCCCCAGCCCAGCCCTCCCCCGGGGCAGAAATCCTACACTGATCCAATTACTCCGGGCCTGAGCTTGAATCAAACCGAATCTGCAGCAACTTAATTCAATCTAGCGGCAAAAGTGTTACCCAGTAAACCGTTCGAGATGTTTAACTACTGTAAAGGGAGACGCAGGGGTCGTTGGGAGATAGGATCGAGTTAAAATAATGCTAAATGAGGAATGTAGAGTCAGTGCTTAAGGTCTTTCTATAAGAGTGATAAAATATGGTAGAATAAAACTCTATATTGACTGGTATGTACATCTTTTATTATAGTCTATGTATGGGGTTTCAAAATATAATCACTCACACTGCATTGCTTCCCTGTCAAACACATATCTCTCAATAAGAACTGATTCTGTAAAATATATACATATATAATAAGCATTCCTATTCAACTACACCTTTACTACACCACTATTCAATACAATTCTCCTCCTCTTTATTCAAATATATACAGTTAGCATGTAGGCAAAAGCTCTTAGACCCATTCTGTCACACTATTAGCATCAAAGGATCAAGGTCTTGACAAAATCTGTTAACATCAGGCTTAAGACAACAGCTCACCCACAACACACAGAAATGGCAGAAGCTAAGACATGATACTGTAGGTCCCCTCCTCTGATCTTGACGTGACAGAGAGTGAGGAGAAAGATCACAGGGCCGTAGACAGACGTGAAGTATTTATGAAGCAGAGTCGAACTACAGCAGCCTTTGAGCAGTGCGGGGTGAGATGTGTTTAGTGACACTCGTCATTTTAAAATACTACTGGACTTTCATGGTGGTGGGATGGACCAATAGACCCTTTCAAAATGTGTAAACAAAAAGTTCTAGATTCCGGAATGGAAGTATACATTTTCGATGGAGAAATTGGAATTAACCGCAAATATTGCAAATTAAGATGGTTCTAACAAATGACAACCACTCCGCCACATGTAGGTGATGTCAGAAACATTAGTAAATGTAACTCACATTGCATGTTTATTTAAAGTACACATTCATTTACAGGTGGCATTTGGCTGGAGGCAAAACTCCAGATTTTTTGGTTTTACTGGACAAGTCCTTACAGAAATGTTTACAGTGTACAGTTTTTTTTCTATCCCTCACCACAAATCATACTTTTTTGTAAAGATGTGTGTGATATAAGAAAATGCATACTGACAAGTAGAGATGCTCCTATTAGATAATGGTCCACACCATGTATTAACATTGCAATAATAGCTGCTAATAATACAGAGAAAATAAACATATGAAAACTGCTGTGCTGTTGAAGAATGGGGTTGAAAGGACTTAAAATATGGGGCTATTGTAGCTTCAAAGACCCCTTTCACATTTCATGTACTGTGTAGAGCCCTTGTAGATTGTTATATATCTTTTACAAAAACATGTGAAGACAATGAACTTTCTGCCAAATTACAAGTCAGCAGTCTTACATTTGTGAATCATCAGCAACACATTATTGTATTAAAACTGTTTTATATACGTGACCTTCTAACAAACCAAATCTTTGTCTCTTTCCTGATTACTGGTGCCTCCAGTCTATTAATAGTGGTGACCAGCTGCTGGAATCACAGAGGATGGGCAGCAGTGGAAAGGGTGTGGTGCAGTCCGAGTCCGACACCATGGAAAATCTAAAGTATGCATCAGACACTTTTACTGAGGGCTACTGCAGACAAGCTGGACACTATCAGTACAAAAGGCTTGATAGATATATTGTACTTGTAATAGGAAAACTACCTAAAAATGACTGGTTCGAGGATCAGTGTCTTGAGATTACATGCCAAAACATCCATAGTATCACTTAACATCTCATTCAAGAATAAAAAGTCCATACATTAATATGGCTAGTGTATTTGTTATGCTAAAAGGCAATCTTGTGTGACCCTGAAATAGAGAGGAAAGGCCACACAACAGCTGAGAACACTGTTTTAGTTGAAGACAGATGATCACACCTGGTCGTACAAAAGCCAACTTTGTGTCACACCAAAACCAAACATACAGTACAGTGTGGTGTGTGTGGGCATGTTATAACCCCACAAACCATTGGGAACAAAGATTAAGCAAGGCAGACATCAGTTCACCAAAGGCAGAACATCATTTAAATGAATCCATGAAAGACCGTAATAATATAGTGAGAAGTCAAAACACTATACGACAGTGATAGGGGGTGAAGAGAAACTTGACTGTGTTGATAGCAGAGAAGCTAACAGCTTGTTCTGGCTCCAGAGCTAACAGTTTGCTGGTGCTAAAGTCACAGCTGCAGCCAACACTAACATGAGACACACATGAACATGGGCTGTCACTATAAGGTCATATAAGCTCTTACTCCATCTCATGTTACAATGCATGGATACTCTTAAATATATTCATAGGTTTTCTGTGTATTTTTTATTATTTGATGATTCTGGTTTTGTTTGATGTAAGTGGGGGATGACATGTAGTAACCTGCATGACTTTTTCTGTGTGTGTGTGTATATATATATATATCACTCGGACAGCGACAGCGAAGATCTCCACAAAGGCAGCTCATTTTCACAATCACTCCGAAAAATGTCACCTAAATTGGTAGCAGCAGGCAGCTTTTTGAGTGAATTTGCTAACATATGAACCAACCAACAAAACATTACCCAACATTAACCCTTGATAATACATTTTACCATGGACTACTATAGTAGCCTATGTATTCAATACATACATTGAATACACATCAGACCTCCACTCTGGTGGTCAGTGGATGGCGTGAACGCCTCAATAGTGTTTATTCAGTCAGTCAGAGGGGCAACAAAACTAACAACACATTTGTAGCTCTGACACGTTACATTGAGGTGACAGGACCACCACAGAGACACACTTCACACTCCAACATCAGAACCCCCAAGACACAGAGTAAAGACGGACCATTTTATAGACTATGCAATTGACCCTTTAAAATGTTTGTCATAGGATTTCTGGTGGGGGATAGAATAATTCTGAACATACAGAGAAAAAACTTCGACATTTCTGCAAGGACTTGTCCAGGAAAACCTAAAAATCAAGAATTTTGCCACCAACCAAAAGTCTAACTGTTGTACTGTGTACATTAAATAAACATACAACGTGAGGTACATTCACTAATGTTATTAATGACATTACCTACATGTAGCAGAGTGGTTGTCACTTGCCCAAACCATCTCTAATGCTAATGGTCTTGCCTCCAGTTGCCAGTTTACAGACTTTGAAAGCGTCTATTGTTGCTTGTTTGAAATCACTCCTCAATTTCCACTATCATTATCCAGACACAATTATCTACCATCTACTGTAAACTACGTACAATAGACAATAGACTCTTAAGCAGTCACAACGATCAAGAAAAGCACTATTTAACTTTGATTGGAAACACAGTATTTTCACCAACAGAAAATGGAAAGTAGGAAAATAAATCTGCAGATGAAATAGTCTGTGATCAAGGTCAAAAAGAGGCCACATATTTGGGAGTCTAAATGGAACAGATTACATACACAATACAGACAAAACTTTTGTCTATACCAAATTCACTACAGGAAACAGTCCTACGAAACAGTAATTAGTCTATGCACACATAGTGTCAACACATTTCTACAGCATCTTGGATATGATCTGAGCTCAATTTTAACAGCACTGTAAAAAATCTCATGTTAGTGCAAAACTAAAATGCTGAAGATTAGCATTCAGACACTGTGGAGCTGTTACGACCTCAGGGAAAGCCGCCAATTCAAAAACCAGGAAAAACCGCTGCAGTAAAGCTTCTTCTGCACAACCTAATGAAAACTCGTCAGGTGCAGCTAACAACTCTCTCTCCTATTTTTGTCATTGAATTAGCCCTGCCTTTCATTCTTCTCAATTCTGTTTTACAGTTCAAACAGGCAAATCAACGCAAAGCTCGTAAACATGAGTGGCTCAAGACCAATCAGAGCACAGCAAGACTTTCTAAACCGTTTGACACGCCTGAACACCTCCAATCAAAAAGGATAAAAAGACTGGAGCAAGTAATTGTTCTGAAGTAAATTTTGTAATGATTTTTTTTTATCATTAAAATCAGTGGTTCCGAAGCTGTGGGTCCAATAGGGATGATTTACTTTAGTGCTGGTTTAAACCTCAGTTAGATCAGATATAGTTCTGGTTTAGTTTAGGCTTCAGTTAGACCTGACATAGAGCAGCTTCTTTGATCAGGTTAGTTTAGACCTCAGTTATATTTGATTTATTCCTGGATTAGTTTTACTTATTTTGTCTTGATTTAGACCCTGTTTAGTCCTGGTATAGTTCTGGTTTAGTCCTACTTTAGACCATCACTTTAGTCTTGGTTTGTCCAATAAAATCATACTTTGGGACACATTTCATCATTTTATCAAAGGATGTATTGCCCAATCTTCATCTTCTCTGCTCTACCTCCAATAATATGTCAAACTTCATCTTGTCTTGTTTCTCATGGCAATGCTCCACCAATATCAGATCACATATCAGGACCCTGCAGACATTCAGAAGAGACATCCTGTGTACTGGAAGGAGAAGAAAACCACCCGCAATCTGCCCCCAGTTGGTGCCAAGGCAGTTACGAGAAATTAATGATAAAAAAAGAGATGATGAAATAAATAAAATTGGAAATTTGAAAGAAAAATATGGGGATTAGCTGAATGTTCTGATCTGTATGCCTCATTTTTTAGCCTAATAATAGACTGCAAAATCATTTCCAATAGAGGAAAGTGTACAATAAGACAATCTGACATACACTTCAAACAGTTCAAATGTATGTGCTGCTGGTGAATAGATTAACTGGTCTAAGTACAAGCATTTAGACTACACCACAAAAGGCTGCAAGCATGAAGGTATTAGATACTGATAGCATTTTGATGGGCTGGCACTTGAATTTGTATAACCCCAATTCTCCAAAATTGACACATAGTACATAGTACCGGTTCGAGTCCACGTCCGAGCACATACTGTCATTGCGTCCCTGGGCAAGACACTTAACCCACATTGCCTAAGCATGAATGTCATTGTGTGATTGGCTGTAGATGCAGAATGGCAGCCACATTTTTGTCAGACTGCCCCAGGGCAGCTGTGGCTACTGAAGTAGCTTACCACAACCAGTGTATGGAGTGAATGAATATTGTAATTGTATAGCATCTTTGAGTGTCCTGAAAAGCGCTATATAAGTACAATGCATCATTTTTTTTTTTTTACTTGAGCTAAACTCCTACAGGGTCAACACCATTTCTAACCCATTGTATAATAACTCCAGCCTACTGATTAGACCTTACCTTTGCATATAAATTTGGAGGCAAACAAAAAGTTAACCACAATGTTATCTGTAAATACGTCTTGTAAAGCATCAGGTGTTACTGACCTTAACCATGACCTAGAGTGATATAACAGCACTGACTAACCTAAAGTAGAAGATTAACTACAGCAATGACAAAAGGTTAACACTTACAGAGTATAAAAGAAGACAGTTAAAATAGACAACAAAACACAAACAATGGTTTTTTTGCAGATATGACTGTGGACTGTGGATCTCTGTCTCTCATTCTTACATGCGTCGGCTCAGCTGCATCTGGTTTAGGGGTGGGCGATATGACAATAACAATTGAATCGTGATATGAAGTTATGATGATTTGCTCATTTGGGAAGTCCGTTGAATTGTGATACAGTGCATTCATTTATGCTCTGCTCTTCACTGTCATTTTTACTGTAACAATGCCAGCGTTCATATTAATTACAAAAATGAAAATAAATAGTGTTATGATGAACATTGGATTGGATGTACATTGAATTTGTAGTCAATATGTTTTATGAAGACATTGATAGTTGTTACGACCTGGCTCGGAGAGCCGTAACAAAGAGGGAGACCACACATTGTTAAAAGGATAAAACCATTGGACATTTATTAACTAAACTGACAACCAAGACCTAACGTGAGTATCAGTGGTGTGTGCAAGTGCCTGTTGTGAGAGTGTGTATGTCAAAGTCCAAACACAAAAAGACAAAGACTGTGGCTGCTTGATGAGAGCCATGGTCTGAAGCCTCCAGCTTTTAAAGTAGAGTGCCACGCCCATCTCCAGGTGAAACTCCCAACTGCAGGGCCTGATTAATTGGAGCCTGGAAGGAGGAGAAGAGAGCCAGCAACCAACATGGAAATGGACAACACATAAGATCTAGGGGCCGTCACAATATTTTACAGTTTATAAAGGGGTCTCTTATGTCTTTTCTGAGCTTTATACTGTTACTGTTACAATGTGTATCTTCAAAAACATTCATTCACACCAGTTTGAATAATTCTGTATTCTTAGGAACTGAACACTTACGCTTGAATTAAATCTATGTGTTTTTAAGGCCCTCTCTCCCCCTGCTGTGGGTGCAATTTGGTCGATTTTTTTCTTTTTTAAATAAAAGAACAGCAGGAAACATGGTCATGATGATGTTTTTTCTTTAGTCCACATACCTGTACATGCTGTATTACTATATAAGGATTACCAGTCTCAGTTTCTGTCTGCCTATTTACTGGTCCAACATGTCAAGCCTACGCACTGCTATTTCTTCCCAAAAGTACATAGTATTGCAAGAGAGTTTTCTGTAAGTAAGTAATTGTTGAAAACCCTAATATTTTGCAAGTCAGAATGAAGGGAAAGTACCTTCCACAGCAAGCAGCACAAGCACATGGAATAAACGCTCACATCTTTCAGCCTGGAGACACACAATCAGCCATCTGGAGAGGTTTTAATATTCACCCCCAACGGCTTTATGACTCAAAATATCTCCAGTTTGAATGTTACTAAATCTGAGCATTGTTATTTCAAAAAGGCAATTGTTACAGAAGAAATAAATAATGGGAAATGGGAAAACAGTGGCTCATACAAGAGTGAGTAAGAGAGAGAGTTCATAGTTGTTTATTTTCTCATCAAAGTAAAGTGGGTCTGCCAATACTTTATTACTTTCCCAGATTGTGAAGCTATCAGAGTCACCAAAGTGTTCTGTCTCTGTCTATGAATGAACTTTGTTAATTTTGTTTTATTCTTGGATTTGCAGATGCTGAGCTCCTATGTACCCACTATGGTTAGTTACCTCACTGACCAGTCCCTAATGGAGGCTCTACTGGGAGCACTGGTGGATGTGTCTCAGGCCAGCCCTTCATCACTGGTCAACTTTCTGCCAGCACTAAGGATCCTGGCTCACCAATGCCCAACCTATCTGGGTCATGTGGCCAAAATCCATGGTGCTGTGGGGATTATCAATGAGGTATTAAAAAAACACTGAAACATTACATTAGTTGAGTTGCTTGTAGTTCAGTAACTGTTAAATAACTTCATCTTTGCTGTTTTGCCAAGTATATCAACACTTATTGAGTCAATTCAAAATTCACTCAAAAAGGCTCATCCATGTATAATATCTGCATTTCTAACCTAACAAACCTTTATTAGTATTGATTAGAAGCAGAAAAGTTTGTGTTCAAGTTGCTGCCAGCAAATAATTTGTTGGAGCCTGTTCGAATGGTCATTCACTGCATGGGTCTACTCTATGTCAAACTACAGGACCTCACTCATTTTTGACCAAAAAGTTAGACACCTCTAATACTCCTGTTTACATTATAATTATGATCCCATGTGAAGGTGATTCATCAGTCCTCAATATAGCAACATAATATACAGTCATATAAGACACGAGGAGTGTCAAAAGTTTATAATGTTGATAGTCTTATCCTCTGGGTTTTAAAGGCACTATGAGGACAAAGGTCATTTACCCAACAGAACAATACTGTTTATACTGTAAATAACTTTAGTAAAAGTAGAGCCCTAAATAGACATGCACCATTTATCAGGAGTACCATCAAGAGTTTGGACACACTAATAAAGCTTTATAGCTCTCTATAAACCCCCTTTCTCATCAATCTTCTTGCCAAAAAACCAAGCCAACCAGAGCTTCTGCACACTGCATGCACACACTCACCCATGTACACACACACTGGTGGAAGTTGGTGTCCTGTCTTTCCTCACATTGGAACCATTTTTGAAAATAAGCCTTGGCTTTCTGGGAAATGCCTCCGCTGAGGCCTCCTGGCGATGGCAGCGAAGAGTGCCTCCTCTGGCTTTGTTTGTGTGTTTTCTCACAAACAAGCGACATGCTGCGCTGAACTTGGTTTGGTTTGATTTGAACTGGATTATACAACATACTGGATTTATTCACTCTCAAGGGAACTAATGTGCATTATGTGTATAGCCTTACTACCTCCTTTTGATTATTAAGAGGCACTAGGGCTGCTCAGAGCAATATACTTGTCTTTGTAATAGTCAGTGAAATACTGACTGCCAGAGTAATAGTATCCAAACTATGGCCCAGAGGTTAATGTTACTGAATCTCTACACAGTGGCTACACAGTGTGCCGGTTCCAAGCCCAGGTAAATGTAGGCTTGTGGAAAGTGTGTGAGTAGTTCTCATGTGTGGGCAACCCGAGACTGGAGGTTAATGCTTGTTCTCTTTTCAAATCAGAACATGTCAGATTGCTGTTTCCAGATTAATTTCCTGTGACCTTTTTGAGAACGTCATGGAAGTTCGTCGAGTAATTAACACATGTACACAAGTTGTACATTGTCTGGTTTCAGCATCCATGTCTAAATTGAGTGTCCTTCAGAGAGTTCTGGTGAAACATGTTTAAACTGTTCACTTACATTCTTGCCTCCTCATTACAAGGTGTGCTGGAGCTGTACACGTGCTCCGGTCCTGACAGTTTCTTTGCTCTTCCATCAATCATACATACATACATGTCTCAATGGAAGGGGAACAGGCAGCTCCCTACACACCCTCTGTCCAACTTTTAATCGACATTGGAAGGATTCTGGTGTTATTTATTACTGGGATTTCTTGGCATTTTATCATCCCCGAAACATTGCAGGAGAGCTTTTATTGATTTTTTTTTTTACATTTGTTCATTTGAAGAGAGGTTTAAATCAGTTTAGTCAAAACATGCCTTGACACAAAAGACAAGCTGAGGGGGATTACTGAGAAAGTGGCTTTAATAATCTCACAGTTTGGTTTTGCCAAAGGCTAATTGCATGTGTTTGTATTTATTCTTGCTCCATCTGATTTAGATCCACAATGTTCTGCCAAACATCTAAAAATACCTCAACATGTGAACTATATGTATCAGGTTTTCACTTTATTATATATTAGAAACAAATAGTAATTGAGTCTCTGTATTAGATATTAATTTATAATATTTGTAATTAATAATTGGTGGTGATATCTGTCTCTTTTCTCTAGTCACTAGCCCACAGCTCGCTGGTCTACCTGGTGTCCCTCTTGGGAACCCTGGACCATAGCTTTCACCACACTGTCCTGCTGGAGATCAGAGCTCTCAGCGACCGCTACCCACTGCTGTTGGGAGGCTGCGGTAAAGATATCTACAGAATGAGCAACTCTTTCAGTGCCATGGCCCGGCTGCTGGGCCGGCGGCTCGAGGAGAGCCCAGTTTTATACAGCAGGTCAGCCTTATTAGTTTGTGTTATGTCTTTTATAATAATGTGTTGTCTGACATCTCAGTAGAGCTACAGTCTTTCTCACTAAATGAGCCTTATTTTGCTAATAATGTGAACTGCATCAATAATGACTAAGACATGCTGGGATTCAAACCATTGATCTTTTGGTGGTAAATGCTGTCTATTGAATCACAACTCACTCAGTAATGTGTGTTACAGGCTAAAGAAAGGAAGCCAGCCATCTCCCTGTGAGTCCCCTGTAGCACAAGGACAGAGGCTGGAGGTGAAGGTCCAGGACTATGGTGAAAACCGCGGGAAAGATGTTGGAGAAGAAGAGGAGGGAGAGGACACCCCTGGGCCTCATCGACGCTACAGCATGAGCCAAGTTGTCCGAGAGGAGCGGCGCGAGATGAGATTTAACAGGTTAGACATGCTCGGGTGGTGCCGGAATGGAGTAAAGATGTTTCTTGGGCTCAGAGGGTGATGGAGCAGACTAGGGGTGTGGTTAAAAAAAAAAAAAGTCAAAAAATTAAATTCATCAATAAAAATAAAATAAGAATGTCTCAGTGTTTTTGTGTGCTGTTTGACAGATCAAAGAGCCTTGCCCTCCATGTTGTGCGTTCCCGTTCCATTAACTCAGTCACCGGAGAGGATGGCAATGACCCAGAGCTCAGCCCCAACAATGTTTATTTATATAATCCTCCAGCTTCAGGGCCGCAGGAAGCTCTGCCCAATGACAGGAAACCAACGAATGACAGCCCACCTTCTCCGGACAAAACAGTTAAAGATATCAGTGAGGAGGAGAGAGGTCAGAGCAAAGACAAGGATGCTCAAGACAAGGAGGAGCATGAAGAGGACAGACTCTTAATCCATTTAAGAGACAACATGGAGCCCATCAAAGAGTTCTGTGAAGACATCATGAAGCAGATCCCCGTCCCGGAGGAGTGCATCATAGAAGGTGAAGTCTATGGAGTGTGTTTTGATTGAAATAAGTGCTTCTCATTTTCACTGTTTAAAATCACAGAATCACAGAGAAGTAGCCTACTCTTTACTTATATGCAGTTGCAGATACGGCTTAGGGATACAGTATGACCCACGCTGTTATTGTGACTTAAAAAATGAAGGATGAAGAATTAGTGTTACTTCCCCCCTTTGAGTCACATGGATATAATGTGTATTGTACATCTGCAGTGTGCATGTGAAGGTCTGAACAGGGAGGAAAGAGGCTGAGGTGCGTCATGTGTGAAGTCCATTCAAACACGTTTTAACAAAGAGCTTCATAAGAACAGCACAGTCCAGTCCCGTCTGTAGGAGGTGGATAGGCTAATGTCCCATGCTTATTTCTCCGTGGATCACTTGTCAGGCATGTCAGTGGCGTTCCCATGGGTGCACACACGCGTGCATGACTGCACCGCTCTAATGTCACAGACACTGAACAAAAATAAATGTGGAGGGATACAAAGTGAAAGTCAAAATCTAGATCTAACATGAATCATTCACTTCACCACTTCACCAATGCACTTCTAACACACAAAGAAAAATGTAAAATAAGGAGAACAGAGTCTAAGTTAAAAGGAACATGACTCAGACTGTGTTGCTGATTTATGTTTCGGGTTTTTTGGCCATTTTCCTCAAGCAAGAAGTTCAGGAGTGCAGCTGAAATTGTGAGTCTAATATGTTTTGAAAAGTTTGTAATCACATTTGAACTAATTTCCTTCATTCGGAGATTTGATATGTTCATGAACTGGCTTGAATTTGGTACTTCTACTGTGAATATTAATTACGTAATTAATTAATTACTGCCCTAAACTGTGAACACAATAACTCAAAAAGTCTTTGCCAGATATTTTTCAACTTTTCTGGACAGTTGCATATCATGAAGACGCTGAACTGGATTGAGTTTGGTTCTTCTACGATTAATGACAATTAAATAATAATGCCCTGAAGCACTTTAATTGAGCATTAATCCTGCTGAACATAAACAAAATCACATGAATTTTGGCACAGTGATCCGGGTTAGTGTATATTAATGTACATATGCAAAGGTATATACAGAGGTCAAATAAAGGATGCCTCAATAGTGAATCCTATGGGATTCTGGACACACTAACTTTGGCAGAGAGCAATGAAACTTGGTACAGTGATTCTCCACAGTGTACCCAACATAAATTATTGTTATGACCCCACCCTACAACAAACAGGAAGTCGGCCATTTTGAATTGAATTTGGGAGGTCAGGTATATTTGACAGCCTCTAACGTGCACATACTTTGCCCGATTAGGCTCTAACCTGAATTACCTAATGACCCCCCGGCCCTGAACACATCTGACTAATATGATGGCAGTTACCTCTATAGCTCCCCCTATAGACTGAAAGAAGAATGTAGTTTTAGGGAAATAAAAAGAAATTGGCAAAACATTCTTCACAAACATCCAGACAAATCAAAAAAGTCAAATAGACCCTTCGGGGGGCCTCTTTATTGCTCGTTAACCATATAAAAATCCGTAGAAATCACACAATGTCTGAATTAAGATGCCAGTTGGTGACATCGCATTTGGGGCAGACGTATGGGGATGTTTGGCCAATATACATCTTGCTGTCGGGGACGACTGCGTGGGCCTAGTTTGTTTGAATTATTAGCATGTTCAAGAGAGTTGAACCCTGTTTCATCTGTTTGTCTTAACACGTGTCTGTTATTGATGTGACCTGTGAACTGTGTCTTATCTGAACTTACTTTACCATGACCTAAATGTCTTTCACAGTACTGCACTAAAGCTGACCAGTCAAATCAGTTTCATCATGGTGGTATTTTCTCTGAGGCAAAAACAGCATCAGCATTCTCCACAGCATCACCCAAAACTCAATTAAATGTGTCCTTTATTTCTCATTGGCAGTGGATGGCCTTTGCGTGCCAACCAGCCTCAAACACAACCTCAAACACAACCTCAAACACAACCTCAGACACAACCTCAGACACTAATCAGCACAGAGCCCTGGAGCATAGTTAAAATGGTTATTTAAAATCTTTTCATGCACTATCTATTTCATCATCCTCTGAGGCTTAGTTTGGCCGGTTACTGCTAATTATTCTCAAATATGTGGCGTATAGAAAACATATTTTGGCTAATTACTAAAAAGACATTAATTGGCCTTTTTACTGTTACACTATTTGAAAACTGTATGTTGTGTGTCATAATATCTTCATTACCAGTAAGAAGCTGGTTGTGGTGGATTTGGCAAAATGACCTAGGGGCAGTTAGTTGCAAAGTGCCCCAACGGGGGGAGATGTTGGTGCTAAGCCAAGTGTAGTCTCTAGTTCTCAGAATGATTCCAGCCTATAACCTATAATGCATTTTTTTATTCATCTGTATTTCTATCTCCCACAGCATATTTTTGGTGACATTGAGCTCTCGTATCAAAGCAGCGGCTGAGGAGACACTCTGTGCTCAGGTCCATGACCCCACGGAGCCTGTTGTCTTGACTGTGGTCCTGAACATGGAGACCAACAGCACCAGCCTTCTGGAGGAGACCATCAAACAAGACTTTTACCGCTGTATCACTTTCCAGGTATGACTCAGCACAGTTTGGAAACAACTTTGTGGTCATGTAGGGCTATAGCTTGCTTCAATTATTTGGATTACATTATCCCAGAAAATGCGGTATAATAATATCTCTATTATTACAACTAATGGTTCAAATTGTGGCTTCATTACTTCCCTAATTATTTGCTCTGCAGCGGGACCAGAGCTTACAAAGTAAATTGTTCAGAGTAAATTGCAGTTCTGGTTTCCGTCAGACCACTGCACACTGTTATGCAACTAACGGGACATGCACCATGACGCCAAATGACCCACCGACCCCAATCAGCTCGATGACAATAGCAGTGTGTGTGGACCTCCTGCTGCTCCACTCTGGTGTTTGTCAATCGGACACAATGAGTGCATTCTGCCAGAGGCCAAACATGTACCTGAATTCCTCTGGACCACATTCCCCTGCTGCCCTTCACTCAGTCCCAAAAACCACAGAGTATGGGATCGGGTCCAGTATCGGTTATATAATCTCAACTACATTAAAGAAGTGAAAACATGTGCTATACAAGAACGTCTACATTTTCCTAATTAACCTTGAGCAGTGGAGCGGAGTGATGTTAGTCAAATCTGTTGGCTGCCATATGGTTAGTGTGCTCCATTAAACAAAACTGCCTGTGTGCAATTCACATGTGTGCTAATGACTGTTTTATGTCATCATGACCCACCACTCGAACCAACCAATAAACGGATAGCAAATAGATTTTTAGCCTCCAGTTATTAAGGCATTTATTTTGCATTGGTTTTGCTCAGTAGGTGAAGCCTGGTTCATAATGTGGTTACGCCTTGGAGCAGAACCTACCTTGAGGTTGTGTGATTGTGGTTAAAATCCGATATATATCCGATATACGCGATCGGATATCGGTGTCGAGCCAGTCCCTTTAGATGGATCGGTAAATATGGCCGATACTGGAGCCGATATAATTTATTAGACTTTATCTTAATTATGTGCAGATAAATAATCAGGTAAATTACTTTTGTAGACTTTTGGGGGACATCTGGTCCTAGTTATATTCTATTTTAGGTTTATTATTTCAGATTAGTAAGCATTAGTAATAAGGATATAGGGTATCAATCAAACCACAAAATCCAGATTTCAGGAACGGGACTGAGAAATCTCCAATTGTGGTCCTGAGTTTGGTGGTCAAAGATGTTGTAGGTAGAAGATACTGTAGGTTTGGTCTGCCCCAGGGCTGCTGTGGCTATAGAGGTAGCCTACCTTTTTTGTTTTAAGTTTTGATGAGCTGCTCTGAAGGTGTGTGTTGTCTAATGTTGCAGGCCCCAGTTGTTCCCAGAATCACCGTAGCATCAATTAACGTCACTATTCAAGGAGAGAGCGGAACTTTGAGCAAAAAGGTCAAAGTCCTGATTGAACCTGCAACCTTTATTCACATCATCCAGACGGACAAACCCATCTACAAACCAGGACAGACCGGTATGTTCACTAACACACAGTCCACCATAAGATTATCTGAGGATGAGTATTTCTGCTGCACTGTTCAGCTTCTCTGCACTGCTTTAAATTCAGCTGCATTTGCACAATTTTGGACTACTTTACGATATCTGCATAATGCTGAGCTTCGACTTGACAACTTTAGGAATTATCTCTATATTCAGCACTTAGACGAGGAGCGGTTCCTCAACAGATTTTGCTACAGGATGTTTGTAAACCAGACACCAGATTTCCAAAGCAATGGGAAAATCTGTCAAATAGCAATTTTCAGCATGGAAGAACCACCACCTTTTATTTATATATTTACATGACTTTGTGTGTATATATATATATATATATATATGTGTGTGTGTGTATATGTGTGTGTGTGTATATATATAAATAAATAATATTCACTTAACCTACTGTGAAAATAAATCAATAAATTAGCTAATCCAATTAAGTAAC